>MDKI01097796.1:0-26180 GCA_005239505.1 Nicotiana paniculata
CGTTATTTCTAATCCAACTTCTAAACCCTCGGTTACGACTTTCGTCTATACTCTGGGAGTGGTGTTGTTCAAACAATTATCTAAATATGTACTCTCTCTCAAGTAGATACATACTAAATAGGCACAGCTAATTCATAGCCATTCAATTAACTACAACAAGAACGTAGTTGAACAAATAGAGATGAACAATCAACCAAACTATATTAATATCACCATAAGTTTATCCCCCAACGGGTTCCACCAAAACCCTAGATTAAGAAACTTAGCTACTCATATTCATAAGAACCAATTCTAAAATAACTTGAATAATTGAATTACAAGATAATAAGTAAAAGCTATGAAAATCAATGTTTGCTTCACTGAGTAGTAATCCACAGGTTTTTCCTTCACTTCAATGGCTTCTTTTGTTTTTCCAAGTTGTGTTTTGGGGTCTATTTATATGTTTGGGATAAACCCTAAACATGTAGGAGACTTCTCTTCCAATCGGGAAACATTTAAAACTCTTTAAAACTCGGAATTGACCGGACTTCGGGACCCAGGCGTTTGGGCTCAAACGCCCCCTTAAAGTCAGGGCAGACCTGGAGTTAGGGGCCAAATGCCCCACTAACGCCAGGCTGACCCTGGATTTAGGGGCCAAATGCCCCACTAACGCCCGGGTTGGCCTGGCTTTAAGGCCAAAACGCCCGGCTATAGCCCGGGTCACTCCTTTTCGACTCTTGAGCGTATTTTCGACGTTCATGCATCCATTTAGCTCGGTTTCCATCTCCAATGCACCTACATATGAAATAGACTTCATTATGCACATAAAAAGTGTATTTTTATCATTAACGCACATAAAATGTAAGGCATATAACGTGTTAAACCATGAATTCTAGCCACGCATCAGGGGTTTTGACCTAACTGGTCGTGTCTAATCTCTCAAATTTGGAGAGCAAAAAAGTAAATTAGCGGGATTCGGGGGATGGAAGGGTAGGGAAGGATGATTTAGGTGAAGGTTTTGTGACCTTGTACCGATTTTTGCAAGTTTTATCTAATTGATGGGTTGGAAGGGATGAGAGAAAAGGGAGATAAAGGGGAAATGAAGGCGGCAGAGCTGGGTGATAATGATTAGGGTTTTGGGGTAATGGGATTTGGTCTCTAGGTTAAATGGTCAGAGATAAAACCTATCAATGATCCTGATAATTTGGTTAATTAGGATTTTAGGGGGAAATTTTTGTGGCCATTGGATGATGGGGTTTTGGACGGTTGAGATTAGATCTCTGGGGGCGGTATTAAAATCAAAAGAAAAATCAGAGAGTAAATGTGAGTTGGTGATTAGATGGATCAACGGCTCAGATGCATTGTGTTTCTTGTGCGAGTGTTGATGGAAGGTGACGTGGCGCGAGCTGATTGGTGGAAAGAGAGTGGCTTGGATCGCTAACAGGGAAGAGATGGGGATGTTTGGACTGGGTATATTTTCGTTTGGGCTTGAGTAATTGGGCCAAATTAATTTAAAGAATGGCCACTTTGCCTTTGGTTTGAGAATTGCAATTTTGGCCCTTTTGTCTTTTAATCCCTTTTGAATTTAATTTAAGTAAGCTTAAAAATTTAATAAATGTGATAAAATTATAATTATTATATATACTACGAATTACTTTAATTAATTATTTATAAAAATATGTTATTTTCTGAACTGTAACACTAATTTCAAATGTTTTTACATAGTAGTGTAATTAACTAGAAATTAAAGAGTAATTTATCAAATTAATTAGAACCTATGTAATGTATATATAAGAATTATTTGTATGATCTTAAAATAGCAAATATATTACATAATGTTAATATTATGCGACTAATTTTAAAAACTAATACTTGATTAGTTTGTAAAAATAAGTATTTGTTATTAGAAAATACTTTAAAAATAATTATTGTAAATTATTAAGTATAACTAATTTAGTATAGAAAGGGAGGGTCAAAATTGGCCGTCAACGGTACTGAATTTCACTCATCATACGACAATCTTTCCACAATTAGAGCCAACAACCAATCACAAATTCCACTTTCTCAATACCTAATATCTCAACAAATTCAATATAAGAAATAACTTGAAAGCGACTAGTCAAAGAACAAGTGATTTATGTAAGGAAGGTATAGTAAATAAAATAACATGGTACAATTTAGGCAAATTCCACCTGCATGTTTATCCCATGGCCAACACAAATGCACTCGTCACCTCGCATATATGTCGCCCTAGCACGAGTTCACATATCAAATAGACTTGATTCTACCTCCTCAAATTAAAGTTAACCACGCACTTACCTCTTTCCGCAACAAAATCACAATCAACTACGGCTTTTCCTTTCGAACAAGCCTCCAAACCAACCGAATATAGTCAATTATCATTCAAACATTTCAAAATAAGCTTTAGAAACTACCCACAGATGAAAAAAAGTTCAATTTTGATCATATTTGAAAAGGTCAACAAAAGTAAACTCCGGACCCCTTGGTTGAAACCCCATATTTGGACCAAATCTCGATTACTCATTCATTCCTGAGCCCGATTATGGGACTTATTTTAAAATGACCTTAATTTAAGGTCTAAATCTCAATTTTATAAAATTCATAAATTCTACCCAAAATCCATAATTTTTACCTTGAAATTCATGATTTGATGAAGAAATTCATGGAAAAGTAATGAAAATTGATGGAAAACGAATAAGAGTTGCTTACCAATTAATTTGGGAAGAAAAATCTCTAAAGAAATTGCCTCAATGGAGTCTAGAGTTGAGAAATGGCATTAAATGAGATAAGTCTCATTTTCCCCACTTTTACCCAGCTCCAGATATCGCAATTGCGAACTCTTGTTCGCAATTGCGACCATTGCAAAAGTGAACCATTTATCGCAAATGCGATCAATGTCCCATCCATGCTCTAGTTGCAAATGCGACATTCCTTTCGCATTTGCGAAGGTCGCCCATCTCGCAATTGCGAACACAGGCTTCGCAAATGTGGAGCAGTTCAGAATTCCCGAGGGTTGCAAATGCGAGCCTTCTATCACAAATGCAATGCTCCCACCAGCCACAAAAGTGATGCCTTCTTTTCAAATGAAAGTACTCAGACCTAGCCCAAATTCCCAAATGCAAGCATGAATTAGCAAACCCAGTTGCACTAGATATTGCATCAACAGTTCATAACATCCCACAACACATCTGAAACTCATCCGAGCCCCTCAGGCTCCAATCTGAATATTTACACAAGTATATTAATATCCCATAAACTCGTTCACTCACTCAAATCACCAAAATAATATCAAACATCAAGAATCCATCATCAACACTAAAGTATTTCAACTTAAAATTCGGCATATGCCAACTTTCACATAATGCATTGTAATGCATTCGGGTAACTTGGGACCCAACCAAACACGCGTCCAAGTCCAAAAATATCATATGAATCTACCAGAATTATCAAAATACTGATTTAAGGTCGCTTACCAAAAACGTTGATTGTTGTCAACACTAGCCTCATTTTAAATCAAAAATCATATTTTCTTCAAAATTTTCATATAAAAGCTTTATGAAAAATAATATGGACCACACACGCAAGTCTTATGATACCAAGTAAAGCTATGAGAGATATCGAAATATAGAAATAAAGGCTAGTACTCAAAATGACCTATCGGGTCGTCACATTATTGAAATTTAATTGTGCATCACGACGATATTGTTATTGATATTGGTGTCGGGTTGGCACCACAACAGTGTTGTTATTAATATTGGGATAAGCTTGCATGCTGAAATGGTATTATTTTTTATATTTGGATCGAGTGCGCGCCATAACGGTGTTGTTATTGATATTCAGGCGGGGTTGCGCGCCACAAAGGAAAAGATGTCTTGCAGTTGTTCTTGGATGTTATGCTCTGCTACTGTTCGATACCCAATTTTTCCCGATATTATTTTCAAGATGCATATCTATCTTCAAAATAGTACATGAGCATCAATTAATATTTTTCCATAATTTCTTTATTTTTCTAAGGATTTTTATTAATTTATCCCAGTATTTTATTTATATAAATAATTACTAATTACATCACAAATGCTTTCATAATGATTTTATGGTTTAATTTTATCATTTATATTTATACCGAGCTTTAATTATTGCACGAATAGCCACATTTATATTTTTTGGGTTATAATTACAATAACTTTGCAATAATAGCCCATGTATGCATTATTACCTTTTTCGCCAGAAAATAGCTTTTTATATTTTTATAATATCAAGTAATAATTTTATAATTATTTTTATGCATGAAAATCATTTTTTATAATTTGTTAATTATTTTTAGCATTATTTTATTAATTAATTAGGTATTTAATAAATAGCCCCTTTGAATTCATTTTTAATTTCGGACCTAACTTGATTATACCAGCCCAATTACTTAAGATCCTAGCCCAAATCCTACACAAGCCCAATTCTTCATCTAACCCGACCCAGAACCTCCTCTAATCGTGGTCGTTGATCTCTGAGATCAACGGTCCACATTATTCCTTTCCTTTTTTAATCTAATCTAACCCTAACCCTAACCCTAACCCTAACCCCCCTCATTTTATTTTGTTCCGCCGTCTTCGTTCTCCCTACCTCTCCCCTTCTCTCTCAAACACTCTCCCTAAAACCTAACCGCCGTCACCGGAAAGCTACCGTTCCATGGGATTTCTCTATAGTTTCCGGCCTCCTACCCCTTCTGGGTGTTCGATTTTGTTGTTCTATGAAGAAGTCTCGAATCAGATTTGTTCAAAACCTTTTCATGAGCCTATCTATGGCCATCTCCGTTTGTGAGTGTTACTTTCTTCGTGTTTATGGCTCGAATCTATGGTTTTAAACCAGGTTTCCTTTCATCTCTGTCATTTTTGAAAATCCTAATCTCTTTCTATGTGGGCATGTTGATATCCTTGTACATCTAGACGATTTTAAGCATTATTGAGTATTTTTCTTCGAAAAACATGTAACGACCCGGCCGGTCGTTCCGTAGAAATTTCATTATTATTCCTGTTTTTGCCTTGTCATAGGTTGGTTATACTGTTTATGATGTGTTAGAGTTGGTAGGCTCGGAATCGAAATGGCTGTAGCAAGAATTTAATCATTTAGTCTTTAAAAAAAATAGCTTTATAGTTGGAAAAGTCAACTGAGAGTTGACTTATTGGTAAACAACCTCGGAATACGGATTTTATGGTTCGGATAGCTTCGTTAGGTGATTTGGGGCTTAGGAGTGTGTTCGGAATATTTTGTGATGTCCGGTGTAGAATTAGTCTTGAATTGGCGAAAGTTAATTTTTGGCGATTTTCGGTAGGCAGTGGAAAATCGGCTATCAGGGTCGGAATAGAATTCCGGAAGTTGGAACAGGTTCGTAATGTCATTTGGGGTATGTCTGCAAAATTTCAGGTCAATCAGAGTTGTTTTGGATAGTTTCGGCATCGTTGGTGGATATTTAGAAATTTCAAAGTTCATAGGCTTGAATTCGATGTGATTTAGTGTTTTTGCGTCGTTTTTGGTGATTCAAAGGCTCAACCAAGTTTGAATGATCATATATGATATGTTCGTATATTTGGTTGGGGTCCCGAGGGGCTCGGGATTTATTTCGGGTGATTAACGAAAGTTTTAAAGTTGGTAAAATGTAGCTTCAGCTGCTGGTGCTGGTGCTGGTGCTGGTGTAACCGCACCTGCGAAAGTTTGACCGCGGGTGCAGGCCCGCAGGAGCGAGCAAAGCTCCGCAGATGCAGAATTTGGGAGGCTCAGCAGAGGATCGCAGGTGCGGACCTGGGACCGCAGGTGCGCCGAAGTGGTCGCAGGTGCGGATGCACCGCAGGTGCGGACCTGGGACCGTAGGTGCGGGTCCGCAGATGCGCTTAAATCATCGCAGTTGCGGACCTGGGACCGCAGGTGCGGGTCCGCAGGTGCGCTTAAATGGTCGCAGGTGCGGAACTACTGTTCAGAAAGTATAAAAACTTGCCTTCGCGATTTTTAACCCTCTTTTCACCATTGTTGTACAGGTTCCGAGGTTTTTGAGGGATTTTGAAGAGGGAAATGCTGGTTCATCATTGAGGTAAGGTTTTTGGACGTAATAACTCAATTATATGTGATGAGACCTTATATCAGCGTTTAATTATGAAAATCAGTAGGAAAAAGGTGGGGTTAGGGCTTGAGATTTTGAGACCTTTAGGGGTCGATTTGAGAGGCCAAACGAACTCCGATTTTAGCGTTCTTTATGTGAACGCTCGTGAGATGACGAAGAAAATTTTGGTATAAAAATTTCTGAGTTCCGAGACGCAGACCCAGGGGTCGGGTTTTGACTAATTTTGAATTTTGAGCTAAATTTGGTACTTTTCAATTGGAATTCATTCCTTAAGCATAATTTGACGATAAAAATCTAAACTTGGTAGATTTGGAGCACTCAGAGACCGAATTTAGAAGCAAAGGCACTGCGGAATAGTATTTTAGCCGGTTTTGAGGTAAGTAACATTTCCAAATTTGGTTCTGAGGGTTCGAAACCCCGAGCTAAATGATTTATGACTATTGTTGAGGTGACGCACATGCCAAGTGACGGGTGTGCGGGCGTGCACCGAGTATTTGTGGCCTAGATTATCCATGGCACCGCTTAGTGATTATTCCCTGATGATATTTGTGCTTCTATTAATGTGGTAATTTTGAACCTGTTAGAAATCATGCCAAGTATAAATGCTAGGCTTCACGCCGAAAATGCTGAGACCCGAGTGGTCGTATATTACTGTCTTAGTTTGTGAATTATTTGATTTCATGTACTCAGTCCTGTTATAGCATATCACTCCATACCAAAGTCTCAATATTGTTAATTATATGCATATTTATCATTGTTTCAGGATGAGGGAGGCATCTGTGATCCGTGTGAGTGAGACTGAAAAGTAATGACTGAGTGAGGCCGAGAGCATGTTATTGAGACAGTTATGAGATCGGACTGCACACCGCAGCAATATTAAATCATGCCTTCGTTGGCTTGATATGGCGCTTGGGCCACTAGGGCCCCTCCGGAGTCTTTACACTCCCAGTGAGCGCATTGATGTAAGGGATGGATCTTCCCTGGACATGGATCTTGTCCGAAGTGGATATTGATGTAAGGGATGGATCTTGCCTGGACATGGTTCTTGTCCGAAGTGGATATTGATGTGAGGGATGGATCTTCCCTGGACATGGATCTTGTCCGAAGTGGATGTTATGTGAGGATGGATCGTCCCTTGACATGGATCTTGTCCGAAGTGGATATTGATGTGAGGGATGGATCTTCCCTGGACATGGATCTTGTCCGAAGTGGATGTTATGTGAGGATGGATCGTCCCTTGGCATGGATCTTGTCCGAGTGTTGTATTCCGGAGATGGACTTTCTCCATGGGACTGGATTGGCCTTTTCTCCTCAGTACGGAGTGACTACGGTCACCAATGATTATGTACATTCCGGGATGGACCTTTCCCTGGGCCTGAGAGCCATATGCGGTACTGAGTGGACTGATGTGTGAGGGTTGTAAGCACTATGTGCATATCCACATTGGTTTCATACATATATTTTATGATGGCATGTACAGTATACTGGCATACTTGGCATATTTACTCCACCTGATAAACTGTTAGCATGTATAAATTCTGTATATTGTTTATTGTAAACTTTTGAGGTTTTGTCCGTCACTACTTCTAAGCCCATAGTTTGAGTTCGTTACTTATGAGTTGGTGTACTCACGTTACCCCCTGCACCTTGTGTGCAGATCCAGGTACACCGGGACCCTGTAGTGGATATTGAGCAGCTGTCAGAGTTTTCATTGGAGTTGTCGAGGTAGCAGCTGGCGATCGCGACCTCGTCTTCTCTTTCTTATTCTACCTTTTGTTCTTTATTTTTGAAACAATGTTGTCTATTTCTCCTTTCTTTGCTTTATGTTATAGTAGCTCATGACTGAGTGACACCGGATCCGGGGTTGGAAATTTTAATTTTTGTTTCAAATATTGTTTTTAAACTTCAGACTCTTAGTATTATCAATAAATTCGTTTAAAAATCGCATTTTTAGTGGAATTGAATTTAGCATAGAAACAAAGGGGCGGCTTGCCTGGTTCCACGACAGGCACCATCACGACTCCGAAATCGGGTCGTGACAAGATGGTATCATAGCTCTAGGTTAAATAGGTCTCACCAGTCATGAGCAGGTTTAGTAGAGTCTTGCGGATCAGTACGAAGACATTTGTACTTATCTTCGAGAGGCTGTAGAACCTTTAGGAAAACTCTCACATTCTCGAACTCTTGTCGGACAAATCCATTGATTCAACCTGAAGTGTAATTCTTGAACTCTTTTCATGTATTCAAACACGCACGTGAGTTATCGGTATCAGATGTGCATCGATGGCTTGTGACTTCCATGAATGGGATGTGATTTTAGCCTGATTGGGGCCATTCTGGAGGACTTGAGGCCGGATTTTTGTCTATGGCTTGAATGCCGTGATTTCGTTTGTGTGAGCACATGTATTGGGGACTTATATATCCGTTGGTGTCCTTATTGACGAGACTTGGTGACTAGATGACTATGTGGTGAGTGTGATTTGAGAGTGAGATATGTTTATATTTCTTGATTGTGAGAAAAAAGGGTCAGCTGGATATGTAGCGAGAACCGTTGAGTGTTTGACTTCTGTCTGGAGATGATTTGGGATGTTTAATGGTTTGAGTTATGTATGAGCTTATGAAAAATTTAGTTGAACCCCACTGCGGTAATTTTGGCAGTAATAGCGTATGGACATTGAGAATTTTTGTTGTTTTGATCTATGGCTTTGAGCCAAGTGTGGGAGTCTGCTAATGATTAGTTGGTTGCCCGATGATGTGGTATATTGGTTTCAGTTTGGGGTATACTGGTGGATCAGTTATGACTTGCAGAGGTGGAGTTGAGAATGACTCGAGTAATGGAAAAATTCTAGATACATGTTGTATTATACTCTATGGGGATATGAGTATTATTGCATAATTGAGTTGTTATTTGTAAAGGAAGTAGTGTGCGTAAAGTAGGAGTTTGCTTGGTTTCCAAGAAGTGTGGGTTACTCCCTTCAGTGTTGGGGTGGTATGGGATATGATTAGTTCTTTGGGTGCTTATGAGGCATTGAGTTTCTACATGTGTTCCTAGAAATGCTCTTGGGTGTTGGTGACCTGCGTAGCATGGTTGAGTTAGGAGGATTCAGTTCTGACAGCTTGGTGTTGTGCAAATGGGATTCGAATGGTTTCTACCACGGTTAGAGATGTGTATTTTCTACTAGCGTGAGGATCATGAGACGTATAGTGTTTTTTGCTTCTAGATAGGATCAAATGTAAGTTCTTGGCTAGTTGGGTACGTAGTTTCTTGTGGCTCGGAAGGGGTTATGAAGTTTCCATATTTATCATAGGATGGCATGGTGTAGGCGGTACATTGTGTAGAGTCGAAATCTGCATGTGTGAATTCACGGTTCAGTTCTGGAAGGAAGGTCAAAATTCTTAGGCGGCATTGGCAGTTTCAAATGACTAAGTAAATGATATCTACTAGTGGCTTGAAGTATTTCATGTGGACTAGCATTTCGATGGGATCACTCAGTGTAGCAGAGTTATGTAGGGGTATGACCTTTGGTATTGGATTCGTGTGTTTTGATTTTTGCGATGTGTGTCAGGCTTTTAGCATGATGTTGTGAGGGTAATTGTTAATGGAAGGATAGTCCTCTCCTGTGAGTCTTTTATATGATTTGAGTTCGTGGGATATTACTGTTGAGTGCATGAGTTGCACAGGTTATGGCTTTGGATTGTATTGATGCGTCATGTCATCAAAGTGCTCGTGTTGGGTGAGAAGAGGTCATTGGACCTAGAATGAATATTGTCAGAATTGTCTACAGCATAATTAGAAGGATAAATATCAGGAGTCGGCTTAGAAATTTGCTATAATTCTTGTTTGGGAAGGGGGAGCTTCATGTCTAACTCATCGGACGAATGATTGTTAGTTTCTACGCGTTTCTGCCATCATCGGCAGTATATGAAAGTGTTAGAGCGAGGAATTTCTTGATAAGAGGTTATGTACCGGTATTGAGTTGTTATAAGCAAATATTGTGACTAGGAGTTGTCGCCACGAGTGCTGGAGTCATGTAGTGTATCATGGTATTTCATCTTGGGTTACGGATATGACTTGTTACAGTATGCCCAGACTTATTCAGTTTGTAGTTGTGGAATTTTGATTTTGTAAATTATTTCAGAAGTGGGAAAATTAGTTCTAAGGCGTAGGGATTAGGTTGGATATAGTGGCATTCGAATGTGTTGTATTATTAGATCGATACGGGGTAGGGTGATGTGGGGTCACCCCGGGGTTCGGATTTTATGGTTCGTATAGCTTCATTAGGTGATTTGGGTCTAAGGAGTGTGTTCGGAATATTTTTCTGATGTCCGGTGTAGAATTAGGCTTGAATTGGCGAAAGTTAGTTTTTGGCGATTTCTGGTCGGCAGTGGAAAATAGGCTATCGGGTTCGGAATAGAATTCCGGAAGTTGGAACAGGTTCGTAATATCATTTTGGGTATGTCTGCAAAATTTCAGGTCAATCGGAGTTGTTTTGGATAGTTTCGGCATCGTTGGTGGATATTTAGAAATTTCAAAGTTCATAGGCTTGAATTTGATGTGATTTAGTGTTTTTGCGTTATTTTTGGTGATTCGAAGGCTCAACTAAGTTTGAATGATCATATATGATATGTTCATATATTTTGGTTGGGGTCCCGAGGGGCTCGGGATTTATTTCGGGTGATTAACGGAAGTTTTAAAGTTGGTAAAATGCATTCAGCTGCTAGTGCTGGTGTAACCGCACCTGCGAAAGTGTGACCGCAGATGCGAGCCCGCAGGAGCGACCAAAGCTCCGTAGATGTGGAATTTGAAAGGCTCAGTAGAGGATTGCAGGTGCGGACCTGGGAACGCAGGTGCAGGTCCGCAGGTGCGCTTAAGTGGTCGCAGGTGCGGATGCTCCGTAGGGGCGGACCTGGGACCGCAGGTGCAGGTCCGCAGGTGCGCTTAAGTAGTCGCAGGTGCGGATGCTCCGTAGGGACGGACCTGGGACCGCAGGTGCGGGTCCACAGGTGCGCTTAAGTGGCCGCAGGTGCGGAACCACTGTTCAGAAAGTATAAAAACCTACCTTCGCGATTTTTAACCCTCTTTTCACCATTGTTGTACAGGTTCCGAGGTTTTTGAGGGATTTTGAAGAGGGAAACTCTGGTTCATCATTGAGGTAAGGTTTTTGGACGTTATAACTCAATTATATGTGATGAGAACTTATATTAGTGTTTAATTATGAAAATCAGTAGGAAAAAGGTGGGGTTAGGGCTTGAGATTTTGAGACCTTTAGGTGTCGATTTGAGGGGCCAAACGAACTCCAATTTTAGCGTTCTTTATATGTACGGACTCGTAATATGACGAAGAACATGTTGGTATAAAAATTTTTGAGTTCCGAGACGCACATCCAGGGGTCGGGTTTTGACTAATTTCGAAGTTTGAGCTAAATTTGGTACTTTTCTATTGGAATTCATTCCTTAAGCATAATTTGACGATAAAAATCTAAACTTGGTAAATTTGGAGCACTCAGAGGCCGAATTTAGAGGCAAAGGCACTGCGGAATAGTATTTTAGCCGGTTTTGAGGTAAGTAACGTTCCCAAATTTGGTTCTGAGGGTTCGAAACCCCGAGCTAAATGATTTATGACTATTGTTGAGGTGACGCACATGCCAAGTGACGGGTGTGCGGGCGTGCACCGAGTATTTGTGGCCTGGCTTATCCATGGCACCGCTTAGTTATTATTACCTGATGATATTTGTGCTTCTATTAATGTGGTAATTTTGAACCTGTTAGAAATCATGCCAAGTATAAATGCTAGGCTTCACGGCAAAAATGCTGACACCCGAGTGATCGTATATTACTGTATTAGTTTGTGAATTATTTGATTTCATGTACTCAGTCCTGTTATAGCATATCACTCCATACCACAGTCTCAATATTGTTAATTATATGCATATTTATCATTGTTTCAGGCTGACAGAGGCATCTGTGATCCATGTGAGTGAGACTGAAAAGTAATGACTGAGTGAGGCCGAGAGCATGTTATTGAGAAAGTTGTGAGATCGGACTGCACACCGCAGCAATATTAAACCATGCCTTCGTTGGCTTGATATGGCGCTTGGGCCACTAGGGCCCCTCCGGAGTCTTTAGACTCCCAGTGAGCGCATTGATGTGAGGGATGGATCTTCCCTGGACATGGATCTTGTCCGAAGTGGATATTGATGTAAGGGATGGATTTTGCCTGGACATGGATCTTGTACGAAGCGGATACTGATGTGAGGGATGGATCTTCCCTGGACATGGATCTTGTCCGAAGTGGATATTGATGTAAGGGATGGATTTTGCCTGGACATGGATCTTGTACGAAGTGGATACTGATGTGAGGGATGGATCTTCCCACATGGATCTTGTCCGAAGTGGATATTGATTTGAGGGATGGATCTTCTCTGGACATGGATCTTGTCCGAAGTGGATGTTATGTGAGGGATGGATCGTACCTGGGCATGGATCTTGTCCGAGTGTTGTATTCCGGAGATGGACTTTCTCCATGGGACTGGATTGGCCTTTTTTCCTCAGTACGGAGTGACTACGGTCACCAATGATTATGTACATTTCGGGATGGACCTTTCCCTGGGCCTGAGAGCCATATGCGGTACTGAGTGGACTGATGTGTGAGGGTTCTAAGCACTATGTGCATATCCACATTGGTTTCATACATATATTTTATGATGGCATGTAGAGTATACTGGCATACTTGGCATATTTACTCATCCTGATAAACTGTTAGCATGTAAAAAATTTGTATATTGTTTATTGTAAAATTTTGAGGTTTTGTCCGTCACTAATTCTCAGCCCATAGTTTGGGTTCGTTACTTATGAGTTGGTGTAGTCACGTTACCCCATGCACCTTGTGTGCAGATCCAGGTACACCGGGACCCGGTAGTGGATATTGAGCAGCTGTCAGAGTTTTCATTGGAGTTGTCGAGGTAGCAGCTGGCGATCGCGACCTCGTCTTCTCTTTCTTATTCTACCTTTTATTCTTTATTTTTGAAACGATGTTGTCTATTTCTCCTTTCTTTGATTTATGTTATAGTAGCTCATGACTGAGTGACACCGGATCCAGGGTTGGAAATTTTAATTTTTGTTTTCAAATATTGTTTTTAAACTTCAGACTCTTAGTACTATCAATAAATTCGTTTAAAATCGCATTTTTAGTGGAATTGAATTTAGCTTAGAAACAAAGGGGCGGCTTGCCTTGTTCCATGACAGGCGCCATCACGACTCCGAAATCGGATCGTGACAAGATGGTATCATAGCTCTAGGTTATATAGGTCTCACCAGTCATGAGCAGGTTTAGTAGAGTCTTGCGGATCGGTACGAAGACATCTGTACTTATCTTCGAGAGGTTGTAGAACCTTTAGGAAAAATATCACATTCTCCGACTCTTGTCGTACGAATCCATTGATTCAACCTGAAGCGTAATTCTTGAACTCTTTTCATGTATTCAAACGCGCACGTGAGTGCTCGGTATCAGGTGTGCATCGATGGATTGTGACTTCCATGAATGGGATGTGATTTTAGCATGTTTGGGCCCATTCTGGAGGACTTGAGGGGATTTTTGTCTATGGCTTGAATGCCGAGATTTCGTTTGTGTGAACACATGTATTGGGGGCTTATATGTCCGTTGGAGTCCTTATTTACGAGACTTGGTGACTAAATGACTATGTGGTGAGTGTGATTTGAGAGTGAGATATGTTTATATTGCTTGATTGTGACAAAAAGGGGTCGGCTGGATATGTAGCGAGAACCGTTGAGTGTTTGACTTCTGTCTGGAGATGATTTGGGATGTTTAATGGTTTGAGTTATGTATGAGCTTATGAAGAATTTAGTTGAACACCACTGCGGTATTTTGGCAGTAATAGCGTATGGACATTGAGAATTTTTGTTTGTTTTGGTCTATGGCTTTGAGCCAAGTGAGGGAGTCTGCTAATGATTAGTTGGTTGCCCGATGATGTGCTATATTGGTTTCGGTTTGGGGTATACTGGTGGATCAGTTATGACCTGCAGAGGTGGAGTTGAGAATGACTCGAGTAATGGAAAAATTCTGGATACATGTTGTATTATACTTTACGGGAATATGAGTCTTATTGCATAATTGAGTTGTTATTTGTTAAGGAAGTAGTGTGCGTAAAGTAGGAGTTTGCTTGGTTCCCTATAGGTGTGGGTTACTCCCTTGAGTATTGGGGTGGTATGGGATATGATTAGTTCTTTGGGTGCTTATGAGGCAATGAGTTTCTATATGTGTTCCTAGCAATGCTCTTGGGTATTGGTGACCTACGTAGCATGGTTGAATTAGGAGGATTCAGTTCTGATAGCTTGGTGTTGTGCAAATGGTATTCGAATGGTTTCTACCACGGTTAGAGATGTGTATTTTCTACTGGCGTGAGGAGGATGAGACGTATAGTGATTTTTGCTTCTAGATAGGATCAAATGTAAGTTCTTGGCTAGTTGGGGACGTAGTTTCTTGTGGCTCGGAAGGGGTTATGAAGTTTCCATATTTATCATAGGATGGCATGGTGTAGGCGGTACGTTGTGTAGAGTCGAAATCTGCATGTGTGAATTCACGGTTCAGTTCTGGAAAGAAGGTCAAAATTCTTAGGCGGCATTGGCAGTTTCAAATTACTAAGTAAATGATATCTACTATTGGCTTGAAGTATTTCATGTGGACTAGCATTTCGATGGGATCACTCAGTGTAGCGGAGTTATGTAGGGGTATGACCTTTGGTATTGGATTTGTGTGTTTTGATTTTTGCGATGTGTGCCAGGATTTTTGCATGATGTTGTGAGGGTAATTGTTAATGGAAGGATAGTCCTCTCCTGTGAGTCTTTTATATGGTTTGAGTTCGTGGGATATTACTATTGAGTGCATGAGTTGCACAGGTTATGGCTTTGGATTGTATTGATGCGTCATGTCATCAAAGTGCTCGTGTTGGGTGAGAAGAGGTCATTGGACCTAGAATGAATATTGTCAGAATTGTCTACAGCATAGTTAGAAGGATAAATATCAGGAGTCGGCTTAGAAATTTGCTATAATTCTTGTTTGGGAAGGGGGAGCTTCATGTCTAACTCATCGGACGAATGATTGTTAGTTTCTACGCGTTTCTGCCATCATCGGCAGTATATGAAAGTGTTAGAGCGAGGAATTTCTTGATAAGAGGTTATGTACCGGTATTGAGTTGTTATAAGCAAATATTGTGACTAGGAGTTGTCGCCACGAGTGCTGGAGTCATGTAGTGTATCATGGTATTTCATCTTGGGTTACGGATATGACTTGTTACAGTATGCCCAGACTTATTCAGTTTGTAGTTGTGGAATTTTGATTTTGTAAATTATTTCAGAAGTGGGAAAATTGGTTCTAAGGCGTAGGAATTAGGTTGGATATAGTGGAATTCGAATGTGTTGTATTATTAGATCGATACGGGGTAGGGTGACGTGGGGTCACCCCGGGGTATGTGCATGGTAAGGTTATTCAGCGGTTGGATGGCTTCTGGAACAACTCTAGGCACGTTCGAGGACGAACGTGTGTTTAAGTGGGGGAGAATGTAACGACCCGGCCGGTCGTTCCGTAGAAATTTCATTATTATTCCTGTTTTTGCCTTGTCATAGGTTGGTTATACTGTTTATGATGTGTTAGAGTTGGTAGGCTCGGAATCGGAATGGCTGTAGCAAGAATTTAGTCATTTAGTCTTTTAAAAAAAGAGCTTTATAGTTGGAAAAGTCAACTGAGAGTTGAATTATTGGTAAACGACCTCAGAATGAGGATTTTATGGTTCGGATAGCTTCATTAGGTGATTTGGGTCTTAGGAGTATGTTCGGAATATTTTTCTGATGCCTGGTGTAGAATTAGGCTTGAATTGGCGAAAGTTAGTTTTTGGCGATTTCCGGTCGGCAGTGGAAAATAGGCTATCGGGGTCGGAATAGAATTCCGAAAGTTTGAACAGGTTCGTAATGTCATTTTGGGTATGTCTGCAAAATTTCAGGTCAATCGGAGTTGTTTTGATAGTTTTGGCATCGTTGGTGGATATTTTGAAATTTCAAAGTTCATAGGCTTAAATTCGATGTGATTCAGTGTTTTTGCGTTGTTTTTGGTGATTCTAAGGCTCAACTAAGTTTGAATGATCATATATGATATGTTCGTATATTTGGTTGGGATCCCGAGGGGCTCGGGATTTATTTCGGGTGATTAACGGAAGTTTTAAAGTTGGTAAAATGCATTCAGATGCTGGTGCTGGTGTAACCGCACCTGCAAAAGTGTGACCACAGATGCGGGCCCGCAGGAGCGACCAAAGCTCCGCAGATGCGGAATTTGAGAGGCTCAGTAGAGGATTGCAGGTGCGGACCTGGGAACACAGGTGCAGGTCCGCAGGTGCAGGTCCGCAGGTGCTGGTCCGCAGGTGCGCTTAAGTGGTCGCAGGTGCGGATGCTCCGTAGGGGGGGACCTGGGACCGCAGGTACGGGTCCGCAGGTGCGCTTAAGTGTCCACAGGTGCGGAACCGCTGTTCAGAAAGTATAAAAACCTGCCTTCGCGAATTTTAACCCTCTTTTCACCATTGTTGTACAGGTTCCGAGGTTTTTGAGGGAGTTTGAAGAGGGAAACGCTGGTTCATCATTGAGGTAAGGTTTTTGGACGTAATAACTCAATTACATGTGATGAGACCTTATATCACTGTTTAATTATGAAAATCAGTAGGAAAAAGGTGGGGTTAGGGCTTAAGATTTTGAGACCTTTAGGGGTCGATTTGAGGGGTCAAACGAACTCCGATTTTAGCGTTCTTTATATGTACGGACTCGTGAGATGACGAAGAACATTTCGATATAAAAATTTCTGAGTTCTGAGATGCAGACCCAGGGGTCGAGTTTTGACTAATTTCGAATTTTGAGCTAAATTTGGTACTTTTCTATTGGAATTCATTCCTTAAGCATAATTTGACGATAAAAATCTAAACTTGGTTGATTTGGAGCACTCAGTGGCCGAATTTAGAGGCAAAGGCACTGCGGAATAGTATTTTAGCCGGTTTTGAGGTAAGTGAAATTTCCAAATATGGTTCTGAGGGTTCGAAACCCCAAGCTAAATGATTTATGACTATTGTTGAGGTGATGCACATGCCAAGTGACGGGTGTGCGGGCGTGCACCGAGTATTTATGGCCTGGCTTATCCATGGCACCGCTTAGTAATTATTCCCTGATGATATTTGTGCTTCTGCTAATGTGGTAATTTTGAACCTGTTAGAAATCATGCCAAGTATAAATGCTAGGCTTCACGCCGAAAATGCTGAGACCCGAGTGGTCGTATATTACTGTCTTAGTTTGTGAATTATTTGATTTCATGTACTCAGTCCTGTTATAGCATATCACTCCATACCACAGTCTCAGTATTGTTAATTATATGCATATTTATCATTGTTTCAGGCTGATGGAGGCATCTGTGATCCATGTGAGTGAGACTGAAAAGTAATGACTGAGTGAGACCGAGAGCATGTTATTGAGACAATTATGAGATCGGACTGCACACCGCAGCAATATTAAATCATGCCTTCCTTGGCTGGATATGGCGCTTGGGCCACTAGGGCCCCTCCGGAGTCTTTACACCCCCAGTGAGCGCATTGATGTGAGGGATGGATCTTCCTTTGGACATGGATCTTGTCCGAAGTGGATATTGATGTGAGGGATGGATCTTTTCTGGACATGGATCTTGTCCGAAGTGGATACTGATGTGAGGTATGGATCTTCCCTGGACATGGATCTTGTCCGAAGTGGATATTGATTTGAGGGATGGATCTTCTCTAGACATGGATCTTGTCCGGAGTGGATGTTATGTGAGGGGTGGATCGTCCCTGGGCATGGATATTGTCCGAGTGTTGTATTCCAGAGATGGACTTTCTCCATGGGACTGGATTGGCCTTTTTTCCTTAGTACGGAGTGACTACGGTCACCAACGATTATGTACATTCCGGGATGGACCTTTCCATGGGCCTGAGAGCCATATGCGATACTGAGTGGACTGATGTGTGAGGGTTGTAAGCACTATGTGCATATCCACATCTGTTTCATACATATATTTTATGATGGCATGTAGAGTATACTGGCATACTTGGCATATTTACTCATCCTGATAAACTGTTAGCATGTATAAATTCTGTATATTGTTTATTGTAAAATTTTGAGGTTTTGTCCGTCACTACTTCTCAGCCCATAGTTTGGGTTCGTTACTTATGAGTTGGTGTAGTCACGTTACCCCATGCACCTTGTGTGCAGATCCAGGTACACCGGGACCCGGTAGTGGATATTGAGCAGTTGTCAAAGTTTTCATTGGAGTTGTCGAGGTAGCAACTGGCGATCGCGACCTCATCTTCTCTTTCTGAGTGACACCGGATCCGGGGTTGGAAATTTTAATTTTTATTTCAAATATTATTTTTAAATTTCAGACTCTTAGTATTATCAATAAATTCGTTTAAAATCGCATTTTTACTTGAAATTGAATTTAGCTTAGAAACAAAGGGGCGGCTTGCCTGGTTCCACGACAGGTGCCATCACGACTCTGAAATCGGGTCGTGGCACTTATTTTTTTTCTTATTATTATTTGATTCCAGTGTTTTCTAAGAACTTGGGTTTCGTCCTAAGTTTTCTTCAAAAGGTTTTAAACTTCCAAGTGTTTGAATCTGATTCCCTTTACTGGTTTGACTAATTTTTCATGCCTATGTTCTAAACCCTAAGGGTTTCTGCTTATTTCACTGGTCATTTCAATATCTGCCAGTCATTCTGTAATTAACAGAGATTAATTGATCTTGTTTGACTAACTAGGGTTCGAAATTATATTATTCTGTTAAGATTGTTACTTTTTGAGTTTTTTACCTATCCTTTCCTTATATGTGATTTGTAATTAGTACTACCTTCCTTAATTAAATTGCTGGCTTGAATTTTGGGTTTGATTGTTTTGACTGACCTCTAATTGATTTACTACTTACCTTATTTAGCCTCAATCTTGTCTACAGATTTACCCCGTAAAAGACTCTCTTTAATTTAAGTTTACTTGCTCCCGTTAAGCCTTAATTGACAGATTAATTGATGTTGCATGCCTTATTTGTGTGCACCTTTGCCTTATTTGTTTGACCCTGCTAAGTGATATATAATACCCCCATCCTGATTTCTGAAAATATACGAACACATACTGAGAAACACACACAAACTCTTACTCACACACTCTCACTTGTAGTTCTTTCTGTTACTTCTATTTGCTGCTCTGTCTAGCCGGGTGTAAGCCAAGGCTAGACTCTTGGATCCTATTTGCTTTAACTTTCCTGTTGCTACCTCTTAACTGGTATGTCTCCACTTCCGTTATCATTCAATATTCTATGTAATTAAGACATATGTTCTCCCTGTTTACTGCTTTTAAAAAAACATGTCTATCTATGTTTGCCCTTATGTTTCTGTTCATTGGCATGCTTTAACTTTTGTGATTTTGTCCTGTCCAATGTGTTAGTATGGCTATCACACCTTAGCATAGTCTTGTTTGATCCAGGTACTTGTTCACCTGTTTCTCCACTAGCATGTTTTAACTCCTGTCTTGTTTTTATGTGTTAACTCCTAAGGGTTTCTGCTTATTTCACTGGTCATTTCAATATCTGCCAGCCATTCTTTAATTAACAGAGATTAATTGATCTTATTTGACTAACTAGGGTTCGAAATTATATTATCCTGTTAAGATTGTTACTTTTTGAGATTTTTACCTATCATTTCCTTATATGTGATTGGTAATTAGTACTACCTTCCTTAATTATGTTGCTGGCTGATTTCTGGGTTTGATTGTTTTGACTGACCTCTAATTGATTTACTACTTACCTTATTTAGACTCAATCCTGTCTACTGATTTACCCCGTAAAAGACTCTCCTTAATTTAAGTTTACTTGCTCTCATTAAGCCCTAATTGACTGATTAATTGATGTTGCATGCCTTATTTGTGTGTAATTGATTTCTATTGCCTTCTTTGTTTGACCCTGCTAAGTGCTATATAATCCCCCCATCCTGATTTCTGAAAATACACGAACACATATAGAGAAACATACCCAAAATCTTACTCACACACTCTCACTTGTAGTTCTTTTTGTTACTTTTATTTGATGCTCTGTCTAGACGGCTAAAAGTCAAGGCTAGACTCTTGGATCCTATTTGCTTTCACTTTCCTGTTACTACCTCTTAACTGGTATGTCTCCATTTTTGTTATCATTCAATATGCTATGTAATTAAGACCTATGTTCTCCTTGTTTACTGCTCTTAAAACATCATGTCTATCTATGTTTGCCCTTATGTTTCTGTTCATTGGCATGCTTTAACTCTTGTGATTTTGTCCTATCCAATGTGTTAGTATGGCTAACACACCTTAGCATAGTCTTGTTTGATCCAGGGTACTTGTTCACTTGTTTCTCCACTAGCATGTTTTAACTCTTGTCATGTTTTTATGTGTTTACCTTAGCAGGTTCCTGATTAATTCATGATTTCTATGCTCTCAACTTTGTTACCTTTTCTGTATGACTGCCTGATCAGTAACTTGATCCTAGCATGTTGATCTCTGTTTAATATATGCCTATATACTCACCTAGTAATAGCTAATGAACTAAGTCAATCCCAAGCAATGTGAAATCTTTTTGAATTGATTGTGACCCTGTTTTGTCTGTTGTTTGACTACTGAGTTCATGTCTGAACTCCACTGGCTAAATGTGGTCCTGCTTATAGTTCTTGTAATCTAGTAATCTGTTTTATTCACTTCTAAAATCCAAACTATTTTTTTTTTCCTAAAATTACCTCCTACTTTTATATACTATTTTCAACTCCTACTCTTAGATATCTAGGGTCCTGCCCCTCCAGTGTGACTACTGCCTAGGATTCCATGAGACTCCTTCGAACTCTGACACACTGGGTTGGCCTTTCCAAACTTGTTCACAAAAAAAATGTTCTTTGAAAAGATTTTGGTGTGAGCATTGCCCGGGGTCCTTGAGGCCCTTGGGAACTTTGACACACCAGAAGCCATTTGGTGTATTATGAACTATTGGTGTACCTCAGACTTGCTTGAAGGCCTGGCTTCCAAGATTGACATTGGTCCTGCTAAGGCTCCCTATAGTATAGTATTTTCATTATGTAATTCTTCTGTATTGGCCTGTAGTAATAATCTTTGTAAAACAGATATGGGGTTATTAATAAAAGGTGGGAGCAACTTTATATGTATATATTATTGTTGGGTTCAGGTAGAAATCATGCCTATAGGTTATTGTGATGATATTTTATATGCATTAGAAATCATTCCTATAGGTTATTGTGATGATAATTTATATGCATCAGAAATCATGCCCATAGGACTTATCTCATTCTTTGAAATCCTGAATTTTCACATTTTTGCATCTTAGAAATCCTGCTTCTAGGTCGTTATCAATTCTGCCTCAAGTACCATATTTTCAAAACCCCTATGTATGCCTTAGAAATCATGATCCTAGGTTCTTTTGATGAACTCATTTGGCAATTAATTGACACCTTTATTCGCCTAGATATCATAGGAAATACAGTCTTGACACTTAGCCACCATGCATATAGGAAATAAGTTTAAAAAAAACTTCAACACTTAGATATCATGCCTATAGCGAAAAATGTACGAAATCAGTTTCTATGTTTGGATGTCATAATGCTTGTGATCAGTTTTAGTATATAGGAAACATGCCTATAGGACCTAAAAGATGAAATGTGCTTGTTTAAATTAATCACTGTTTAGTCTGATTAACGTTTAGATACCATGTCTATAGGATTCTGCCCGGTGATCACCTAGGCAAGCCTATAGGATAATCAAAGTTCTGAAGTTTGAAAATTGTGATTTCTTGCTTGAAACATGCTCAGATTCTGTATCAACAAAATCAGTAGGTAAATTTATAGGTATTCGCTGCCTCGCTTAATAAAACTGCTACATATTCTGTTTTTGCTTATTTAGATACCCTGCCTATAGGACTCCTAAATAATTTTTAATAAAACTGCTTATTTGAATAAGTGTGCAATTATGTGTTTACTTGTGGAGATAAATGTGAGCCCTTTAATTGTTCCTCGTGTGACAGTCCTATATGATTTTGTTTGTCGCTTAGTTTTATCCCTTTAAACAACATAGGTGAGCCTAGAACCACCTTGAAATAGAGGTCCTAAACACCTCTAGGGCCAGAGGAGGACCCTCAAAATTCTATGGCCGAAGCAGTCGCAATGTCTTTGATCGTGTCACAGTCACTGGTTCATCTAACAAATTTCTAAACTATATTTTAATATGTCTTCGAAAATTATGCATGCATGCTTTTGAACATAAACTCTGCTTTAGCGAATGCTACCCCTATAATTTGAACAGGGTCTTCATATGGAACAGAGCAAATCAAGCAAGCAAACGAACGCACAAACCAACCTTCCCCTACAAAACTCACGACTTTCTTTGAACACATGAATAAGGAATATGCACACATTAGAATCACAGCCTTCGTAGCAATAAAGATACCAAACTCACTTCCATCTAAGAAATACTTTTCTATCACTTATTATTCATTGCATGAGAATAAGATACGTCTCAATCTTGTATGAGGCTAAGCCCTGCCTCCCTACTTGCATAAGTCTAAGCTCTGCCTTCTATTTGCATGAGACTAAGCTTTGTCTCAATCTTGCATAAGGCTAAGCTCTGCCATCTATTTGCATGAGACTAAGCCATGTCTCAATCTTGTATGAGGTTAAGACCTGCCTCCATATCTGCATAAGGCTAAGACCTGCCTTCTCTTTGCATGGAACTAAGCCATGTCCCGAATCTTGCATAAGGCTAAGCACTGCCTTCTCTATTTGCATGGGACTAAGACTTGTGCCGAATCTGGCATAAGGCTAAGCACTGCCTTCTCTTTGCATGGGACTAAGCCCTGTCCCAAATCTTGCATAAGGCTAAGCATTGCCTTCTCTTTGCATGAGACTAAGCCCTGTCCCGAATCTTGCATAAGGCTAAGCACTTCCTTCTCTTTGCATGGGACTAAGCCCTGCCCCGAATTTGCACGAGACTAAACACTGTCTCTCTTGATTTCTCTCCTCTTCTCTCGGGCTAAGCTCTGCCCTCAACTTCATATAGACTAATCCATGTCTTGTTGCTTCTAGCATCATGTCTTTGCACTTCATAGGTTGAAATACCGCCAACTTGTCCGAAGACGTCATAGTCTGAAGGCACCATCCTCATAGACGGAAGACACCATGTCATGGCCTGAGGATCTCTCAAACTTGCATATCACTATTCAAAGGCGTCATGGTTCGGAGGCACCATTTTCATGGCCGTAGAACACCATTGCATGGCCTGTGAATCCCTTACCGCACAATTCATGGCCCAGGACGTCATGGTCTAAGGACGTCATCTTCAATCGTCCAAAGACAATTCTCATGGTCTGAAGGGAATTTGCATCATGTGTAAATTTACGCAAAAATATATGCTTGTAGTGCATCTCTTATTTGCAGGTAACCCGATAAGCAACCATTATCCCGGCAGGATCAGTCCCGCTCCAGTCCCTTCATACTACTTCAAACTCGACCGCTCACCGTAACCATTTCACCTATTCCAAAACTTTGTGTCCGTTCTTGAGATAACTTCATCGGTATATTCCACTGGTGAATCCAGAACTACACACGGTCTTATTCCTGTTTAACCAGGGATATGTAGGCAACTCGAAAACCAGAGTGTGGCCTATGTCTCTCGAATCACCCTGGCCGGTCAAAATTGGCCATCATATCTTTACCCGACAACTCTTTCATCCTTCCCGGATAAAGAGGGGCAACTGTTGATACCCAATTTTTCCCGATAGTATTTTCAAGATGCATATCTATCTTCAAAATAGTACATGAGCATCAATTAATATTTTTTCCATAATTTCTGCATTTTTCTAAGAATTTTTATTAATTTATCCCAGTATTTTATTTATATAAATAATTACTAATTGCCTCACTAATGGTTTCATAATGATTTTATGGTTTAATTTTATCATTTATATTTATACCAAGCTTTAATTATTGCATGAATAGTCACATTTATATTTTTTGGGTTATAATTGTAATAACTTTACAATAATAGCCCATGTATACATTATTACCTTATTTCCCCAGAAAATAGCTTTTTATATTTTTATAATATCAAGTAATTATTTTAAAATCATTTTTATGCATGAAAATCATTTTTTATAATTTGTTAATTATTTACAAATTATTTTATTAATTAATTGGGTATTTAACAAATAGCCCCTTTGAATTCATTTTTAATTTCGGACCTAACCTGATTATACCAGCCCAATTACTTAAGATCCTAGCCCAAATCCTACCCAAGCCCAATTCTTCATCTAACCCGACCTAGAACCTCCTCTAATCGTGGCCGTTGATCTCTAAGATCAACGGTCCACATTATTCCTTTCCTTTTTTAATCTAATCTAAACCTAATCCCCCTCATTTTCTTTTGTTCTGTCGTCTTCGTTCTCGCTACCTCTCCCCTTCTCTCTCGAACACTCCCCCTAAAACCTAACCGCCATCACCGGAAAGCTACCGTTCCATGGGATTTCTCTATAGTTTTCGGCCCTTGTCGACCTCCTACCTCTTCTGGGTGTTCGATTTTGTTGTTCTATGAAAAAGTCTCGAATCAGATTTGTTCAAAACCTTTTCATGAGCCTATATATGGCCATCTCCGTTTGTGAGTATTACTTCTTCGTGTTTATGACTCGAATCTATGGTTTTAAACCAGGTTTCCTTTCATCTCTGTCATTTTCAAAAACCCTAATCTCTTTCTTTGTGGGTTTGTTCAGATCCTTGTAGATCTGAGACGATTTTAAGCATTATTGAGTATTTTTCTTTGAAAAAACTTATGTTTTCCTTATTATTATTCGGTTCCAGTGTTTTCTAAGAACTAGGGTTTCGTCCTAAGTTCTCTTCAAAAGGTTTTAAACTTCCAAGTGTTTGAATCTAATTCTCTTTACTAGTTCGACTAATTTTTCATGCCCATGTTCTAAACCCTAAGGGTTTCTGCTTATGTCACTGGTCATTTCAATATCTTCCAGCCATTCTTTAATTAACAGAGATTAATTGATCTTATTTGACTAACTAGGGTTCGAAATTATATTATTCTGTTAAGATTGTTACTTTTTGAGATTTTTACCTATCCTTTCCGTATATGTGATTGGTAATTAGTACTACCTTCCTTAATTATATTGCTGGATGATTTCTGGGTTTGATTGTTTTGACTGACCTCTAATTGATTTACTACTTACCTTATTTAGACTCAATCCTGTCTACTGATTTATCCCATAAAAGACTCTCCTTAATTTAAGTTTACTTGCTCTCGTTAAGCCCTAATTGACTGATTAATTGATGTTGCATGCCTTATTTGTGTGTAATTGATTTCTTTTGCCTTCTTTGTTTGACCCTGCTAAGTGCTATATAATCACCCCATCCTGATTTCTGAAAATACATGAACACATATAGAGAAACATACCCAAACTCTTACTCACACACTCTCACTTGTAGTTCTTTTTGTTACTTTTATTTGATGCTCTGTCTAGACGGCTAAAAGTCAAGGCTAGACTCTTGGATCCTATTTTCTTTAACTTTCCTGTTGCTACCTCTTAACTGGTATGTCTCCACTTCTGTTATCATTCAATATGCTATGTAATTAAGACCTATGTTCTCCATGTTTACTGCTTTTAAAACAGCATGTCTATCTATGTTTGCCCTTATGTTTCTGTTCATTGGCATGCTTTAACTCTTGTGATTTTGTCCTGTCCAATGTGTTAGTATGGTTAACACACCTTAGCATAGTCTTGTTTGATCCAGGGTACTTGTTCACCTGTTTCTCCACTAGCATGTTTTAACTCTTGTCTGTTTTTTATGTGTTTACCTTAGCAGGTTCCTGATTAATTCATGATTTCTATGCTCTCAACTTTGTTACCTTTTATGTATGACTGCCTGATCAGTAACTTGATCCTAGCATGTTGATCTCTGTTTAATATATGCCTAT
>MDKI01115175.1:0-27649 GCA_005239505.1 Nicotiana paniculata
TATATATATATATATGTATATATATATATATATATGTATATATATATATGTATGTATATATATATGTATATATATATGTATGTATATATATATGTATCTATTTTACTCTACCGAGTCGCGCTATAGTCTGTCGGGTATGGCACCTATTGTGCAACCACAAATCAGTTGGGCTTTACCGAGCTCTACGTGGTCGGGTACATTTTACCGAGCCTATTACGGACGGGTACGATATGATGATGATGTTGCCCCACACAGCCGTATGTTTTAAAAGTTTATTTATATATATGTATATATCACGCATTTCATGTCAGTAGCCCTCAGAAGTACCCAGATGTTAGAGGTTGTATATACTTTATCCCTGTTTACATTACTGTTCTTACTTATGCTTTCCTGCCTTACATACTCAGTACTTTATTTGTACCTACGTCCTTTTTATTTGTGGATGTTGCATGTCGTGCAATAGGTCCTGATAGATAGGTAGATGCAGCTCCCGCACCACAGTACGCTTCCCAGTTCAGCGGTTATTGGCAAGATCCCTTCTCCGGACTTGTCGTAGTCTTGGTATGCATTTTTGTTATAGATATAATTGGTATGTCGGGGCCCTGTTCCGACAATGTTGCATTACTTATGCTCCTTTAGAGGCTTATAGACAGGTTTCGACTCATGTATAGTTTGGTATGCCTTATTGGCTAACTTTTGTTGTATAGTCTTTCATGGAAGCATTGGAGCTCATACCTTATATGTAGTTTCTTAACAGTCTTGTCATCCCATTTGATGTATTTTCATGCCATTATCTTTCATTGTTTATTGCTCACGATCCATATCTACCATTTATATTGATATCGTCGGCCCTTAAAGAAAATAAAGAAGGTTAGATAAAATGTACGTTGGTGCTCGGCAAGTATGGCCCGGGTGCTAGTCATGATCCTCCAGTTTGGGTCTTGACACCGGGATCTCAACCAAACATACCAAGCACTCCTAAAGCACCATACGAACTTAGTCGAGTCCTTGAATCACAAACAATGCTAAAAATACAAATCACCCTCCGATTCAAACTTAATAAACTTGAAACTTCAAATTTCGACAATCGATGCTGAAACCTATCAAACCACGTCTGATTGACCTAAAATCTGTACACAAGTCATGTTTAACATTATGGACCTACTCCAACTTCCGAAATCGGAATCCGACCCTGATATTAAAAAGTCCCCTACCGGTCTCCAAAAATTTGACTTTCGCCATTTCAAGCATAAATAAGCTACATACCTCAAAAGCACAATTCGGACACGTCCCTCTCAAAACGGCCGGCTGGGTCGTTACATTAGGTATCATCACGACTAGATGAATTTTGGGTCATCACGACTAGATGAATTAGGTGTCATAACTCTCAAGAGATTTCGTTGTATCTTATTTTAGAGCTCATGACTCAATACGATCAGATTTTTGGGATTTGTTGTTGTTGTATCTTTATACTTTTTGTGGTTGAGAGACTTATTCTGTTAATTATGTTATTTCAATTACATTACATCTTGATCATAATTATTTGGCTCCATGTTGGATGTTACCTTGCTTGAACAAGTGCTGAGAAATTGGTATATTTTTTGTTGATTTAATATGAAATCTGATATGGTGAGTTGGGAGCATAAAGGTGGAAGCTTTGACCATGCAAGTGAATCCTTTATTCCATATCTTGCTTACTATATGCATTCTATATTTTATCTAACATGCTACTTGATGCCTCTGTTATGTACTTTAGACTTGTTAGTCGAGATAGAACTATCCATGTTGAGTTGATAACTCTTTTTATAATTTTTGGCAACATTATATCTCCTTTCATAGTCCTATTATGTATAATAATGAATTATACATGTTTGTTTGAATAGTAAATATCATATTACTTGAACCTCGTCACTATTTCATCGAGGTTAGTTTTGATTCTCGTTAAGTACACGTTGTCCCGTACTCATACTAAACTTGTACACATTGTATGAAGATTCAAGTATTAGTAGTAGTGAACCTCAAAAGGGTGCCTAGAAGTTGATTGAGGAGATTCTAGGTCGTGCTGCATGATCGCTCGCAGACCCTTGGAGTCCTCTTCTTCCTATTTTCCTACTGTTATTTACCTTTCAAATAATTATATTATTGAGAGATTCTGTTGTATCTTATTTTCGAGCTCATGACTCTGTATTACCAATTTTGAAAATATATTGTTGTAGTTTTTTTATACTTTTTATGGTTGAGAGACTTATTCCGCTATTTATGCTATTTCAATTATATAGCATCTTGATTATGGGGTTTGGTGCTATCACGACCGTTAGTCGGATTTTTGGGTCGTTATAATAGGTCGAATATTATGACTTTTTATCAACAACCCATTATGTTGTCAGCAACAAGTAGGTAAGAAATCAATTTAGTATAGTTTCCGAACCCTATCTCTCAATATTGCTGCTGCATGAGCTGGTTTGAGGCATGGAAAATGGTAAATATATTTTCAAGATATTATAGCCAGTGATTTATCTCCATGTAGTTTCAGCTGTGAGATAATCTTTAACATAGAAAAATTATATTCATGACAGATTTCATGGCATTGAGATATTTCGTTTTCAAATTCTTGTCAAGATGCCGATGTAAGAATATCATCAATTTAGCACGACTCTGATTTGATGTTTTATTATTCTCTTTTACGGTGTCCTCAAGAACCACATTATCAAGGTAAATCTCAGCATCCATCACCCAAGAAAGATATTTTCTGCACGTAATATCAAGGTTACAAAATCTAATTTTATAAGATTTTTTATTGATTAAAAAAGAGAGAAGTTTTACCTCAAACCTTTTCAAAGTATTTGCTTAGTATGGCAGAGTTTCGTGATGATAATGTGTTATAAAATAAAGATTAGAAGTAAATACATCAAAGGCAAGTATAAAGAGAGACGGGTATATTGTTCAACTTCAAACTTATGTACAAATGGATTGCTTTGGCTCTCTATTTATAGAAGAAAAGGAGCTGCTGTGAGGCTTTTCAAGAAGCTGTTGCGAGACTTTTTTGGAGTTACCTGCATGAGCTGCTCCCAACCTGCTTGTTTGTTAAGAAGTTGTTGCAAGTCATTTCATTGAGTTGCTTGCAACGTAGCTGCTTCTTATAAACTTCACTGGAGTGGTAAATAGATAATCTTCTTCAGGAGCACTAAATGGATAAGCTTTTTCAGGAAAATTATCTACCACGAAGCGTGTAATGGACATCCATAATATAATATTTTTATAGCGCTTTTAAGTTTTACTTTCAGTTTATGAGAAAGCAATTAACTATACTAGCAGTTGTGACCAAGTAGGTGCCGCCCATGTAACGAACCACATGTTTTGAAGCAGGGGCGAATCTATCTATATGGGTTGGGGTGGTACGCCATTTGCACGCGGCAAAATTCTTAATAAATATGTTAATATTTATGCAAAATGGGTTATATGTACAAAGTGAAACCTGAATTACACAAATGGCATGTGGGCGCCATGGTTCCATGTTGCATTTGAAGTCACTCATTTACTACACGATTCAATTTCCTGTAACAACATCTTCTATATATCTTTTGTTTTAAAATCTTTTTCCTACTTACTAGTCCGTATTTCCTTTATTCTTTGTTGGGTTTTGGACCCTCATCACTTCTTCCTTTACTTCTTTCCCTTTTTATTCGTGTGATATGCTTACTAAATCCCTTTATGTTCTTTCTTTTTTCAAATTTATTTTTACAAGCATTCATTATGCTTCCTACAATTATATCTTATTTCATAAGTAATTTCTTTCGATGCGGAATTTTAAAATTCTAAGTAATATATATTTTCTCTCTTTCGAGTGATACAACATTAATTTATATATTGGAGTACAATTTGAACTATATTATTTATTTTATTTTTATTGGAAAAAAGCCCTGATTAATATAGGTTTTAAGTTGATTCTCATATATTCAGAATTTAAAAAATTTGGCTTTGAAAGTAATTGTCATATAACTCAACTATTAAATAGGAAAAATTAACTCAATTAATCAAATCAAACAAGTAATTAAGCTATTTTTTAAGAAAATTTTCTAATTAGAGGCATACCTTCAAGAAATATTTTTTATATATAAGTTTATCCTAGAAAATAATTAAATCAAGTGTAAAAAAAAGGTTGAACTAAAATCGAACTTATTTGCCTTCTTAAATAAAAGACCATTCATTCTTCTTATTCTGTCTTTCTGATTAGTGGTAGGTATACTATATACATATAGTGGTACCCGCAACTTTCTATTCCTGAATCTGCCTAGGTTTTGAAGGATGCTAAAAAATTTTATGATATTAATGCATTCCGTATAAATTACTTTATTCTGTAAGATTTGATTTAGTAACACGTTTTGACACTTCATTAGTTTTTAATTTTCGTGAAGGTATCATATCACGTCCTAATTTATCCAGATTATGACTTGTACAAGTTGCACTCTTTGTTAATGTAGTGACTTATATTATGTGCCACACTAATCTGCTTTCTGTCAATTGGCGACTTGAGGAAGGCTTAGAGGCCACAATTGAAGCAGTGTTATGTGTTCGAAACCAGTAATCTCAAGGTTATTTTCGTCAAAATTGGGTTTTTATCTTTTCTTGTTAATGAAAGAAGTAGTAGTCATACCCTCGCGATGCGCGGTTAATATTAAAAAATATTAATTAAATTAAATTAGAATTAAGCTTGTTTAAATATAGTAGATCGTATTACTTTAATAAATTTTAATTGTCATCTTATTTGTCAATTTTATATACCTCTATTAAATTAAAGGGACTAATATAGTTGAATAACTTTTTTTGTTCTATATTTTTCTTTATTCTATTATTTAATGTTTAGTATTTTTACAATGATAATAGAAATTTTTATTAGCATATTACTTTGTTTAATATTTTTATCTTCTCGCTTTCTTTTTATAATATTAGAGAAGATATATATATTTTTTATTGATCTTGAAATATTTTATAGTATAATAGAAGACATATATTTTATTACTCTTGAAAAAAAAATCATTAAATTATTATTCTCAATAATATTATCTGAATTTTAATGAATAAATTTTTTATTAAATTAATGAAACTTATAGGCATCGAATAATATGTTTGTTCAGTATTTTTCTTTATTATATTATCTAATATTTAGTATTATCAATAGAAACTTTTATTAGTATTTACTTTATTTTAAATATTTGTATGCTACTTTATTTTTATAATATATAAAAGAAAATATTTTTTTTATTTTATTCTATTACTCTCAATAATTTCCTTATGTGTTCGAAACCAGTAATCTCAAGGTTATTTTAGTCAAATTGGGTTTTTATCCTTTCTGGTTAATGAAAGAATTTTATCCCTATTCAGTTCTACACCAAATCATATTGACTTATCACAATTAATGATTAAATGAGATAAAAATGCATATTAAGTAATCATTGTTAAGTGATAAAAGCTTATGTGCAAACACGTATATGTAAATAGCGGAGGAGGAGGGCAAGCACTTCACTTGTTCAATACATGAAGAAAAAAAGAATGTTGTATACGGTTAAAACCAGGCTCACCCGATTTTACTATTGGCCGGAGATAGGGAGTTGCATCAAGGGTCGGCTCCGTAGTGGTTCAAACCAAAGCACGAGGGAGAAGTACCGAGTTTTGAAATTCGAGGTATCTGTCGAGATCGAGGCCAGTAACGATCGAGACCAATGAGAAATACATCGAGCAGGATCGAAGATAGCATGATAACGAAAAGGCGGGATATCCCTGACAGATCAAAGATCATGGCTGAAATCTCGAAACAGACCAAATCAGGAACGGCTAATTAGCTAATCATGAGATTTTCTTTTGTAATTAGAGTTGTACCATAAGTATAATTCCTCTACTATATAAAGGTGAGTCCTAATCATTTTTAAGACACGTTGTTCTCACATTTCAAAGCAATATGACACTTTCTTTTTCTCGTTTATACTTTTGTTCATCAGCTTGTTATATATTACAATCAGTTCGAGGGTATTCTAAACTCGAGTGATGAGTTCCATCCAAACACTGGTTTTCTTTACTTTATTGTTGATTTCTATTATTAATCTTCACATTTATCAATTGGTGTTAAGTGAAATCACGTGTCCTTAAAACCACATTATTAAGTTTAATTGTTACTCAATTTTAAGGGTAAACAGTTTGGCGCGCATCGTGGGGCTAAGGATAATAGTGATTGCTTAATACTGATCTCGATAACACACATTACTTTACGCTTGTTCTTGTAAGTGTTTTTGTTTTCAGGATAAACATGTCAAACTCACAAATAGCGCCCACACATGGTGATAACGGCCTCTGATTTCATGGGGAAAACGACAATATAGCGTTCCTAGGGATCGAGGTGCCCCAGGCTGATCTCGAGGGAGTACCAACTGCAAATCCCGTCGACGTCAGTTCCCGTATCGCCCTAGATGCAAATCTAGGCGCTGATCCCGAATGTAGCGTACGCAGGGAAGGCCGATCAGGTGGTCGAGGTACGCAGGGAGGAGAAGACGGTAGAGTCAGCCTCCAATTGATATTCGAGATGTTACAGGCTCAACAAGTCGCTATAACACAACTACAAAATCAGCACCGTGCACCAAGTGAGGTCGAATCTGAGCCTTCCCCAGAAGTTGTTCACAGGGCCGAACCTATACTGAAGAGATCGAACGCTAATGAATCGGGAACTGACCCCGCCATTATGAAAATGCTCGAGGAACTCACTAAACGAATTGAATCAGGAGAAAAGAAAATGAAGGCAAATGACAAAAAGGTAGAAACATACAACTCCCGGGTTGACCAAATACCAGGGGCACCTCCGATTCTAAAATGTTTGGATTCGAAGAAGTTCGTGCTGAAGTCGTTCCCCCCAAGTACGGCTCCGAAGCCCATTCCGAAAAAATTCTGCATGTCGGAAATCCCCAAATACAATGGTATCATCGACCCTAATGAGCATGTCATCTCTTATACATGCACAATAAAGGAGAATGACTTAGAATATGACTAGATTGAATCTGTTCTACTGAAGAAATTTGGAGAACTCTGTCAAAAGGGGCAATGATATGGTATCACAATCTGCCACCTAATTTCATCGATTCCTTTGCCATGCTTGTAGATTCCTTTGTAAAGGCATATGCTGGAGCAATAAAGGTTGCGACTAGGAATTCGGACCTCTTTAAAGTGAAACAGAATGACAACGAAATGTTAAGGGAATTCATATCTCTGTTCCAAATGGAATGTGTGGACCTACCCCCGGTCACATATGACTGGGTTGTTCAGGCTTTCACCCAAGGTTTGAACGAATGGAGCTTGGTAGCATCACGGCAGCTGAAGCGGAATTTAATTGAATATCCGGCAGTGACCTGGGCCGATGTGCATAATCTATACTAGTCAAAGATCAGGGTCGAGGATGATCAAGTGCGGACCCCTTTCGGTTTCGTCTATCCAAACAGGTTCGTTCGCAGAATTCAAAGGGACATCGATAGAGAACCCCGATCGAACAGAGATCGGTATCAACCATAGAATGCAGATCATAGAAATAGTGGCCCAGGATGTTATCCCGTTCGAAATGATCAAAGGAACGATCAAGAGAAGAGCTCTCGAGGCTCATGAACAAAAGTGGCTTTGATAAACATGATGATCCCACAGAAGCACCACGATTATCAGAATACCACTTCAGCAGCGACGCGTCAGGTATTGTATCAGCCATTGGGAGAAGCAAATATACTAGATGTCCTGAACCCTACGGACCGATTCATCCCAAAGAAACCCCAACCAAATATGCAAATACCATTGTACCCATGGTCATAGAACGGAAGACTGCAGACAGCTGAGAGAGGAGGTGCCCCGTCTATTCAACGAGGGGCACCTTCGAGAATTTTTGAGTGACTGCGCTAAAAATCACTTCAGAGACATGGATGTAAATAGGAAGAACCAAAACACGTGATACATATAATCATTTATGGGGTCAACATACCATAAGATCCTGTGTTCAAACGCACCAAGGTACCGATCACCAGGAGAAACGAACTCGAGACTATGTACCAGAAGGCACCTTGTCATTCAATGAAGAGGAAGCAGAGGGTATCTCAGAACCCCACAATGATGCATTGGTAATCTCTATCTTTATGAATAAAATTCAGGTTAAACATGCTTTAATTTATCCAGGGAGCATTATTTGATCGAGGGTCGTGGAGCAGCTCGGCTTATAGGACCAGATCGTGCCCGCATCTCGGGTTCTCAATGGTTTCAACATGGAAAGTGAAACAACTAAAGGCTACATCGTCTTACCATTAAATGTAGATGGAACTATTTAAGAAACCAAGTTTCGCGTGATCAAGGGAGATATGAGGTACAACGCCCTACTCGGAAGACCCTGGATTCACAACATGAGGGAAGTTCTATCACGACCCTAACCGATAGGCTACGACGGGTACCTGGTACCTTACTCAACCGAGTACCAACAGAACGTATCTTTTCGTATCATGCTATCATAGGTAAATGAGACGGAAAGGCTGTCGTAGGATAACTACAATAAAACATGTATAAAATGATCACTCGCACATTAAACATAGACTGACAAGACCATACAATCTTTTACGTACATGACATATGTCTACAAGCCTCTAAGAGTAGATAAATACCATAAAGGTCGGGACAGAGGCCGTTATACTAAATAATACACGTCCAAATCATACTGACCAAATAAGCAACTCCAGATCAAATGAAGCGCGCCAACATCTTCCGCTGAGTTGATAGCCTATTGAGGAGGTCTACCCGTCTGTTTGTATGAACCTGCGGGCATGAATGCAGCATCCCCAGGCAAAAGGGACGTCAGCACAAAATAATGTACCGAGTATGTAAAGCAATAAAATAACTGAAAGCAACTGGGAGTTAAAGATAATCTGAAGATATTCTTACCTGCTAATACTGACTCAACTCTCTCAATATAGTAAGTAAAATAGATGATAGCCTTATAAGGCTCGGTATATATAATTGCCCTGCCGTAGTAGGCTCGCTCATAGGCTCTCGGTCATACTAGGCTCTGTATCTCGGCCATTCTAAGCTCTCTCATAGGCGCTCGACCATAATAGTCTCGGTATGTAACTTACCATCTGATTAGAGGTTGCCCAATAGGGTCCTGCCCATCGATTATAGCTCGATGGTGGTGAAAATACTGTAATAATATATATATATATATATATATATATATATATATATATATATATATATATATATATATATATATACCCTCCTCTCTCTTGACTAGAAAAATACAATACTCAATTGAATATAAAGTCCTGATGAGGGAAAATACTGTAACTTATGAGACTAGGATAATGTATATAAATTTGGGAGTATGAACTTCTCTCTATGCCTCGTTATCAAATAGATGTACTTACGAGATCATGCCAAAATGAAGGAAGGGCTTAGCCTTAACATACCTGAGTCGATTCTCTTGAAAATCCCTCTAACACACGTATTCTTGTGATAAAACACGTGACGGCAGATCAAAGTATGAGAAAATCCGTAGATTCTTGAGAAAGATTGTATCGTGCTCTCTTACAATTGCACCTCACGCTGCTATTACATAGTATAACTTCGTATGAAATTTTGTTGAAGCAAAATCACGTTGCACCTTGTAGGAGTTCATAAGATTTCCCTTGAAAATTCCATCCATTCTAGCAAGCTTATGTATTTCCCTCTCAAATAATGTATAATAAACTCTTATCTTTGAGGTTTTGTGGGCCCTCACTTTTGGGGATGACTTAGCCAACCATTATTCTAATTATGCCACATAGTATGCAAATCAAAGAATCATTTATCTCCCAATTTGATTTGCTGCCACTTTGATCCCTTTAGGCTTATCCAAGATTATCATTAATTATCCATTAATCTCTTGATTAACTTGTTAATCTACCACTAACCAATGATTAACTAATTACTCACATAATTAAAAATTATCTCAAATTACTTAAAATATTACTCACTTTTAACACACTTTATGTACCCTACTATCATGTTCATGTGGTACCTTGTATGGTACTAGTCCATAAATATCGGGTATTATAGCTCGGACCATATTTTATCCCAAATAGACAATATTCAACGGAACTTATTTTCTTTGATTTTCTTACCCTCTCACCTTCACGAATTTACTTATCACTTATTTGAAATAGCATAATACTTATAATCCCAAAATAATCTCATTCTCGAATTTATATCGATTAACTTACGATGAAACTTCAATGTACGAAAATGTGGAATGTAACATCTCATTTCCGAGCTTATATCAATTTACTTATGGCATACTTTCACGTACGAAAACATGGGGTGTAACAAGTTCCCTCAACTCTTCACCAAATACTGAAATTCCCGACACCGTATGGGGTAAAAACGGTGTATGGGGAACAACATGGTGCTAAACAGATGTACGCGGTCGATGAAGTAATACCGGTATCGGCTCTTCCTTCAGTAAAGGAATCGAAGCCAAAATAAAAGAAGGAGGTTAAATAGCAACCACAGGTATCTGCCTCGACCCAATCGGAAGAATGCGGGGCGGACGAGGATGACGAACATTGGATTCCCCGATCCTTCTTAGTTCCTGAGGACTCCGATGCCACAAAATCAACGGTCGAAGAGCTGGAGCAAGTCATACTGATTGAGTACCTACCTGAACGAAAGGTATATCTGGTCACCGGTTTAACCCCCGAGCTCAGGGAATAACTCATTAAATTTCTTATTGATAATATGGACTATTTTTCTTGGTCCCACCTAGATATGACAGGGATCCCACTAGATATCACTATACATTGATTGAGTTTGGATCCGAAGTTCCGCCCGGTAAAACAAAATAGAAGGGCCCAGTCTGAGGTAAAACATGCATTCATCAAGGACGAGGTAACCCAAATTCTCAAAATAGGATCCATTCGGGAGGTAAAATACACCGAATGGTTAGAAAATGTAGTTGTAGTCCCTAAAAAGGGAAATAAACTTAGATTGTGCGTAGACTATAAGGATCTAAACAAAGCATGTCCTAAAGACTCTTTTCCTCTGCCAAATATCGACCGCATGATCGATGCCACGGCCGGCCACGAGATCCTTAGTTTTATCAATGCCTACTCCGGGTACAATCAAATAAACATGAACCCTGAGGATCAGGAAAAGAATTTGTTCATAACTAAGTACGGCACCTATTATTATAATGTAATGTCGTTTGGACTAAAAAATGATGGTGCCACTTATCAACGCCTAGTAAATCGAATGTTCAAAGAACAAATAGGTAAATCAATGGAGGTTTATATTGACGATATGCTAGTTAAGTCCCTGCGAGCAGAGGACCATTTGACACATTTGCAGGAGACCTTCGATATACTAAGTAAATAAAACATGATGCTCAACCCGGAGAAATGTGCATTCGGAGTCGGCTCGGGCAAGTTCCTCGGCTTTATGGTACCTAATTGGGGGATCGAGATTAATCTCTATAAGATCAAAGCAGTCAAATACATCACAATTGTAGACAATGTTAAGGTCGTACAAAGATTGACAGGGCCTATAGCCACCCCAGGCCGATTCATCTCGAGGTCTTCGGATAGAAGTCACCGGTTCTTGTCACTGCTCAAAAAGAAGAACAACTTTGCATGGACCCCAGAATGCCAACAAGCATTGGAAGAATTAAAGCGGTACCTCTCGAGCCCGCCATTGCTTCATACTCCAAAAGCAGACGAGCAACTCTACTTATACTTAGAAGTCTCAAAAATCGCGGTACGTGGGGTCCTAGTTCGAGAAGAGCAAGGTACGCAATTTCCTGTTTACTATGTTAGTCGAACTTTAGTTGAGGCCAAGACCTGGTACCCATATTTAGAAAATTTAGCGCTTTCCCTAATAAGCGCCTCTAGGAAATTAAAACCATATTTTCAATGTCACACAGTCTGTGTGGTGACTATTTATCCTCTTCGCAATATTTTTCATAAGCTTGAACTCTCGGGCCGATTGGCCAAATGGGCCGTCGAGATCAGTGGGTATGGCATCGAGTATCAACCCCGAACAGCCGTCAAGTCTCAAATCTTAGCAGACTTCATGGACGACTTTACACCAGCCCTCGTACCTGAGATGGAAAAGGAAATATTATTAAAATCGGGTACACCATCGGGGGTATGGACCCCCTTCATAGACGGCGTTTCGAACGTGAAGGGGTCCAGACTAGGCATCATTTAAAGCCTCCCATGGGTAATACAATTAGACAATCTATTAAAACTTCCAAGTTAACTAACAATGAGGCCGAGTATGAGGCCATGATTGCATGTCTCGAGCTAGCTAAGAGTTTGGGAGCAGAGGTCATTGAGGCCAAATGTGACTCCCTACTTGTAGTAAACTAAGTCAACGGAACCTTCGAGGTTTGAGAAGATCGAATGCGGAGGTACTTGGACAAACTACTGGTGACACTACATCGGTTTAAAGAATGGAACCTACAGCATGTACCTCGAGAACAAAACAGTGAGGCCGATGCCCTTGCGAATTTGGGGTCATCGGTCGAAGACGATGAAATTAGCTCGGGGACTGTCGTACAACTTCCGAGGTCAGTAATCGAAGAAGTCCATGTCGAAATAAACTCCACAAGTCTGACCTAGGATTGGAGGAATAAGTATATCGAATTCCTAAAGAATGGAAAGCTTCCATCGGACCCTAAGGAATCAAGGACTCTACGCACGAAGGTCGCACGATTCACGTTGGCCGAAGTCGGAACATTGTATAGAAGGAAATTCGATGGACCATCGGTAATATGTTTGGGACCAGGATATACCGACTACGTCCTACGAGAAATCCATGAGGGCACTTGCAGAAATCATTCTGGTGCCGAATCATTGGTTCACAAAGTCATCAGAGCAGGATACTATTGGACCGATATAGAAAAGGATACAAAAGAGTTTGTTTGAAAGTGCGACAAGTGTCAAAGGTATGCGCTGATTCACCAACCCGGAGAGCAACTCCACTCAGTCTTATCCCCATGGCCATTCATGAAATGGGGAATGGATATCGTCTTCCCTCTACCATCGACCCCAGGTAAAGCTAAATTTATTTTGTTTATGACTGACTATTTCTCTAAGTGGGGTGAAGCACAGGCCTTCAAGAAAGTCAGAGAAAAATAATTCATAGACTTCATCTGGGACCACATTATATGACGATTCGGGGTGCCTTCCGAGATCGTATGCGATAATGGAAAGAAATTCATTGGCAGCAAAGTGATAAAGTTTCTCGAAGACCACAAAATAAAAAGGATCCTGTCAACGCCATATCATCCTAGTGGGAACGGACAGGCTGAATCGGAAAACAAGACCATCATTCAAAATCTAAAGAAAATATTGAACGACGCTAAGGGAAAACGAAGAGAAATATTGCCCGAGGTCCTTTGGGCGTATCGAACAACATCAAAATCCAGTACGGGGGAAACACCGTTCTCTTTAGTCTATGGTTCTGAAGCTCTGATCCCGATTGAAGTCGGGGAACTTAGCTTCAGGTTTTGATATGTAACGAAAGAGTCAAATCACGAGGCTATGGATACAAGCCTCAAATTTCTAGATGAAAGGCGGGAAGCCGCCCTCGTTTAAATGGTCGCACAAAAAGAGCGAATCAAAAGGTATTACAACTGAAGAGCAAATCTTTGACACTTTAAAATCGGGGACTTAGTTCTGAGAAAAGTATACTCGAGACCCAAACAAAGGAAAATTTAAAGCAAATTGACCGTACCAGGTCCTCGATGTCGTCGGAAAAGGATCCTACAAGCTTGGCCCAACGAACGGAGAGCAGCTGAACAGTTGGAACATATCGCTTCTCAAACAATATTACTGCTAAGGTATGAGCTTCTCCATTTTTCATTTACATTTCATAAAAACCAACTGCAGGTGTTTGATCGAAAACGTCGAGGTATTCTTCATCACAAAGTCCTTAGATCTGAAAGCACGCGTTGCACTCTTTTTTCCTTAGACCGATTTTTGTCCCAAATGGGTTTTTCCGGCGACGTTTTTAACGAGGCAACCATTGTTCATGCTAACTTAGAGCAATTCAACAGTATCTGAGTCTTCTTTACAATCAACCTCGAATACTGGGAGGCATCACCCTCGAATGATTACATGGAAAGTACTTCGTGTCAACAGGGTCTCGATAGGTAAATTTTTTAAAGGGCCAAACGGTCGAATGAACCGTGTCCATGTAGATTACTCGAGTCCTAATGGAAAATCATGTATGCATGTATAATCTATTGAAAGAAGTATTTTTTCCTTGCCAGATATTCCATGCCTTAGAGAAATTTTTACTTTACAATTTCATACTTGTGATCTATTGTGGAAACTGGCTTGAGGTCCGATCGCAACTAAAGTTCGAACAATTGACTCCGCACTCAGGGCTGCCACCCAAAAAATCGACATGGTCAAACCTCGAGATTCTAAGACCTTAAAAAGGAAACCCTCGATTTTACAGGCCACAGCCACCCCACTCGGGGACTGATACTTCGAACAAGTTCTAAGTATAACAGGGAAACAAGCCCAAAAGGAAAATCGCGAGCTAGAGTCTACGGCCAAAATTTACACGGTTTGGAGACATCCGAATCCCGTAATAAAAATAGGCTTTCAAATACTTTCATAAACCGGTTAAAAAGGCTACCCTCGGAAAAATGACAAAAGGGTTTCAAAAATATCAACCTTCAAAAAACCCTAAGGGGTATCGAATTATTCGACCTCTCGAAAAATTTTGTGATAAGGCATAACAAAGCAAAGGGTTTAAATAACACCAACCCCCGAAAAACCTAATGGGTACAAATTTATCTCGTGCTAAGGCATGACAAATTTTTATATGATTAACTATTTTAAGCCGAAAATGGGAAAAAAACCATTCTTTTGAGGCCATATCGGCCTAATTCAAGAGCCTAAAGACCATTTTATTTTTTGATTTCGAGAAGTCATCCTCACTCAACTAAAACCTAAGGGTCATTCTATTTCGAGTTCGAGCAAGTACTCACTCATTATAAAAACTACATTAGTCCAACTTCGATCAAATTTCCTAAGCTTCGGACTTGCGAACAAAATTTTCATAAGACATAAGTGAATCAGAATTTTCACAAGGCAGAATTCGAAATAAAGACAACACAGAGAAAAAAGAAATGTTTTATACATATGAAAATATTTACAAAGGACCGATCAGGGTCCTACATAAAAGTTCATATATATATATATATATATATATATAGGTTCCTAACTATTCTCGGGGGCAGCTTCTCCATTGGGGTCCCCCCACTCTCGGACCCGTTCTCGGTGCCATCATCATCATATCAGAAGAGGCCAGCACTCTGGCATCGACTTCATGCTCTTTAGACTTTATTATCTAGTCGGTAATATCAAAACCTCGAGCATTGATCTCCTCAAGGGTTTCCCTTCGAGATTGGCATTTAGAGAGTTTAGCAACCTAATGTGCTCGAGTTTGAGCGGTCTCGAAAGTCTCTCTCACTTGGGCTTGATCAGATTAAGCATCGGACCAGTAGACGGCCACGATCGCCTCTACATCGGCCTTTGCCTTTTCGGCCTCAGATTTGGCCTTTGTAATTTCGGTGGCCAATCAAGCCTCGAGCTCCTCTATTTTCTTTGCCTGAGCTGAGCTCTTCTCCTTCATGCCTCGAAGCTGACTTTCGACCGATGACAATAGAGCTCAAGCAGCCTATTTCTCTATAGAAAAACAATCCATACTTTCTTTCCACCCCAAGGTCTCCGCCTTCATCATATTGACCTCCTCCCGGAACTACTCGATCATCTCGACCTTCTACCAAACCTGTGAGATTGAAGTATTAGCCACCATTCCTGAATCAAGTCCATGAGTTTTTAAGATTGTCATTACCTGCTCAATCAAGTTGGTCTGTTCCTTATGAGCCGTGTCCAACTCGGCTCAGAGGTCCTTGATCTTTTCCTCTTTTTGCGCGCTGAGAAGTTTGAGGGCATTTTTCTCCTCCGTGAGCCCTCAGATATTGGCATCACATCGGCTTAGCTCTGCTCGGGACTTGTAAAATGCCTCCTGATAGAACGCCAAAGCCTATATGGAAAAAAGAAAGGAAATTAGATAGGTAAAGAAGAAATAAACTAAGTGTGATATCAACGAAAGGAGTTGATACTCACCCGATTCAGGGCTTATTGAGCCTCATCGAAGAGGCTCGACGCTTCACTCAGGTCGGTAGCATCCTTGACCCCGGTAAAGTAACCACGGAAAGGGTCCTCTCCTCTGTGGGTCCCTTCTATGTCGGGAGTCCTCATAGCTTGGTCCTATCGAATTTCCTCCTCAAAAAATGCAAGGAGATTCGGCGAGTTTCCAATTACTATTGCCCAAAGTAAATCACTCGGGGGTTTCTCTTCACTGCGAAGGTCCTCGGAGCCGACCCCTTCAGACGTACCCCCCGTTTGCTCATTTCGGTGGGAGGCATCTTCGATCTTCGATGACTCGAGGACTTTTCCCGAGTCCTTTTCCAAGACCCCCTCGGCTCGAGGAGGGATCTCCTCAACCACCACCGACTCAGCGGCCTTTGGGGCCACGATGGTCTTCTTCACTCGGGCCACCAGTTCGAAGCCGTCATCGTCTTCTTCTTCTTCTTCCTCCCTTAGTCACTGAAGTACATCCGCAGGCAGGGAAACGCTGTCTGTCTTCGACTTACGAGCCGGATTTTTCCCGGGCTTTGTACCATCGGAGGTTGAGGGCCTTTTTCTCTTTTTATCCTTCACCGGTTTCGGGACCGGGGTCGAAGTCTCCTCCTCACCGGACGGGGCCTCATGACTGCATCTTTGCCCAGGTCTGTATATGTTACAACCCATATTCACATACGTTGGTTCATGCCATAAGTTAGTCGACGTAAATCTGAGAAAAGATTATCTTTGAGATGATAAGAAGGTATTCCTATTGATCTTAAATGACACAATAGTGTATAAGGGTGATTAACAAGTATTAGAAGTTAAACGAATCAAGGATGTTGTAACCCGTATTTTTGGGTAACCCTAGGGGTGCTTAATATTCTCAAGAAGTCGTGTTTTAAGGTATTTGAATCATATAATATCCATATCATAATTCTTGAAGTCAAACGAGTTATGAAACAAAATTCGACAAAAGTTGTCGCAACTTATTTTCATAATTTTATTTAAACTTTGGGTCAAATGCTACTAATATTTTCTCCCAATTTACTTGGAATTACGAGGTGATCTACCCACCAAATTGAATATCTATGAGTATAGTTACCAATGCATTAAATCGTATTATTAATATGACATCGGAGTAGAGAGATATATGTATTATTGCGAGACTGCACAGGCTGCTAGGTGACAAGTAGGTATGTCACCTACTTGATATAATGAGAGCCCAAAAAGAGGCAATTTCGGGTCGGCCAAAGAGCCCATTTAAAGGCTTATCTCCTACAATATAACCCTCATTATATATCACCAATAACCAGACTTAAACCCCTGCAAACTTCCTCCGAAAAATTATCCACAAACCCTAATTGATTTTCTCTCTCTTTGAAGTTCTAATTGGGGGTAAAACCTAGAGTTTGAAGAACCAAGATAAGGGCTGATTTATCCAACAAGTAAGGTAATTTTACTGGTCTCTTTCATCCATTTTTTCTTCTATAAATTCATGGTAATTCGTTCTATACTTGTAAGAATTCATGGGACGGTGATCGGAAGCCGTGAGTTCGAGTTATTCACTTGTAGCGGACTATTTTGTGTTGTTGATGTGTTGCGTATTTTACTACTGTTTTGTGGATTTTTGGAGGAGGAAGGGTGTGGATAAACACCATATAAATTTAGGGTGGTGGGCTGGTTGTTCGTACTTACATTGTTTCCCTTCTTATGGAACAATTGATGTTGAGGTTGCTTCTCTTATTCTTATGTTATCAATGTTGTTGGTACTTACTGATTCTTATAGATTCTTGATGAAGAGTTAGTCCTAATAATGTGTACGGATAATATCGACACTACGTCACTCCGAAAGGTTCAGAATATGATTCCAATGAGTCTTACATGCATTATATATATATATATATATATATATATATATATATATATATATATATATATATATATATATATATATGTGTGTGTGTGTATGTGTGTGTGTGTGTGTATATATGTGTATAACTTTTACTCTATCGAGTAACGTTATAGTCAGCCGGGTACGGCACCTATTGTGCAACCATTGATCAGTTGAGTTTTACCGAGCTCTACGTGGCCGGGTACGTTTTACCAAGCCTGTTACGGCCGGGTACGATACGATGATGATGTTGCCCATAGAGGCATATGTTCTAAAATTTTATGTATATATATGTATGTATCACGCATTTCATGTCAGTAACCCTCAGAGGTAGCCAAATGTTAGAGTTTGTATATACTCTATCCCTGTTTACATTACTGTTCTTACTTACGCTTTCCTGCCTTACATACGCAGTATTATATTTGTACTGACGTCCTTTCTATTTGTGGACGTTGCATGTCATGCTGAAGGTCCTGATAGACAGGTAGCCGCAGCTCCCCCACCACAGTCCCAGTTCAGTGATTATTAGCAAGATCCCTTCTCCGGACTTGTCGTGGTCTTGGTATGCATTTTTGTTATAGATATTATGGGTATATCGGGGCCCTGTTCTGGTAATGTTGCATCACTTATGCTCCTTTAGAGGCTCATAGGCAGGTGTCGACTCATGTATATTTTGGTATTCCATGTTGGCTAATTTTTGTTGTATAGTCTTTTATGGAAGCATTGTAGATCGTACCTTATATGTAGTTTCTTAACAGTCTTGTCATCCCATGTGATGTATGTTCATGCCATTATCTTTCATTGTTGATTGTTCATGATCCATATCTACCATTTATATTGATCTCATCGGCCTTTAAAGATAATAAAGAATGTTAGATAAAATGTACGTTGGTGCTCGGCAAGTATGGCCCAGGTGCTAGTCATGATCCTCCAGTTTGGGTCGTGACAAACTTGGTATCAAAGCAAGTATGTCCTAGTGGTTGTCTATGAGCTGTGTATAGTAGAGTCTTGATTATGGATGTAAGCATGCCAGATTTATAATCAGGAAACTACATGACATCAAGGGTTGTTACCTTCTTCTTCAATCAAGATCGTGCATAGAGTTGAGTCTTTAGTGTACGTATCTAATGTTAACCTTGTTTTCTTTCAACGATGCCTTCGACTAGGAAGCAAGCGATTAGTAGACTGCTTGATATAGCTGCGGGAGAGGGTAGCAGCCAGCTGCCTCAAGCCAGAGCATGCCAAAGTGGGGCTCAAAGTGAGATGTTGTCTCATACCTCATCTACTCCGTCTCATCTGGAGGATATTAGGAGGCACCCAGCACCACCAGTTCCTCCGTCTGGCCCTACAGACCAGGATATACGGAGTGCGGTGCAGTTGTTGACTAGCTTGGTAGCTGATCAGGCTCAGAGGCAGAACTCCGATGCTGTTGATACACTGGATAGTACGAGAGTTCATGACTTTATTAATATAGACCCTCCAGTGTTTACCGGATCAAACCCTAAGGAGGACCCGCAGATTTTTATTGACCAAGTTCATCATACACTGTGGGTTATGCATGCTACAGATACAGAGGTAGTAGAGTTGGCTTCTTATCGGTTACGAGATTTAGCGGTTTTCTAGTATGATAGTTAGGAGAGATCTAGGGGTCTGAATGCCCCTCCAGCTGTGTGGAAGGAATTTTTCTGAGGCCTTTCTTCGTCACTATTTGCCAGTTGAGATACGACAAGCTAGACATAATAAGTTCTTGTACCTTAGACAAGGTATTATGAATGTGCTAGAGTATAGTATGAAATTTGATTCTTTAGAAAGGTATGCTCCCCATATGGTGGCCGAGATGAGTGATAGGGTGCATATGTTCGTGAACAGGTTGGGACCACATCTGATAAATGAGTGCACGACAGCCTCCTTGGTGGAGGGCATGGATATTTCCATATTCAGGATTATGCCCAGACCCTAAAGGATCGTAAGCACCAGCAAAGGGAAGATAGGGAGCAGGATAGGGGCCAGCATAAGCGAGCAAGATTTGTAGGGTATTCTCATGACTTCATAGGTAGTGTTAAGCCCCAGTCGTCGAGGATTTCAGTGCCACCTGTAGCTAGTACTCCTCCGCAGTTTCAGAGGCCTCGGTATGATCGATTTACCTATTCTGGTCCAGGCCAGAGTTCGCGGGCATCAGGCTTGAAATATCATAGGGATACTAGTCAGACGAGACCCATAACACCCCATTGTGATCAGTGCGGCAAGTCCCACTTTGGACTGTGTCGTCGAGTTTCTGATGCGTGCTATTCTTGCGGACAGCCTGGCCATATGATGCAGGATTGTCCTAACAAAGAAGGTGGTGGTATTGCTCAGCCAACTAGATCTATGTCTGGTTCTTCCTCATCAGTTCGACCTCCAGCATGGGGTTTTCAGCAGTCGACAGGTCGTGGTAGAGGTAGAGATGCAGTGTTGAGTTCGAGTGGTGCTCAAAATTTAACATATGCTCTAGTAGGTCGATAGGATCTCGAGTCGTCTCAGGATGTTGTTACAAGTATATTGTCTGTGTTTTCTAATGTATATGCGTTGATTGATCCGGGATCTAAATTATCATATGTTACACCCTTTGTGGCTAATAAGTTTGGCGTTGAACCTGAATTGATAAGTAAACCACTTGTGGTATCTACTCCTATAGGAGATTCTGTGATTGCTAGAAGGGTATATAGAGGTTGCACAGTGATGATTTGTAGTCGTTAAACCTCGGCGAATTTATTTGAATTAGAAATGGTTGATTTCGATGTGATAATGGGAGTGGACTGGTTGGCCTCATGCTATGCAAATTTTGATTGTCGTACGAAGATAGTTAGGTTTCAATTTCCTGATGAACCCATCATCGAATGGAAAGGGAACATTGCTTCACCGAAAGGTAGGTTTATTTCCTATCTTAAGGCAAGGAAGATGATCTCAAAAGGTCACATTTATCATCTCATTCGCGTTAGGAATGCAGAGGCGAAGCCGCCTACTCTACAATCAATCCTCGTGGTCAATGAATTTTCAGATATTTTCACAGATGAACTCCCATGCCTTCCTCCTGAAATGGAGATTGAGTTTAGCATTGATGTGTTGCTTGACACTTAACCCATATCTATTCCTACATACAGGATGGCCTCGGCAGAGTTGCAAGAGTTGAAGGCGCAGTTGAAGGACTTGTTGGATAAGGGATTTATTAGGCCTAGCACTTCACCTTGGGGTGCGCCAGTCCTGTTCGTACGGAAGAAAGACGGTTCGTTAGGGATGTGTATTGATTATCGATAGTTGAATAAGTTTATTATAAAGAACAAGTACCCACTTCCAATGATTGGCAACATGTTTGACCAACTCCAGGGTGCCAAGTATTTCTCCAAGATTGACTTATGTTCAGGGTATCATCAGGTGAGGGTTAAGGAGAAGGATATTCCAAAGACGGCCTTTTGGACAAAATATGGGCACTTTGAGTTCTTGGTGATGTCGTTCGGGCTAACAAATACCCCAGTAGCTTTTATGGATCTCATGAATACTGTTTTCAGGACTTATCTTGATGTGTTCATGATCGTATTCATTGATGACATTTTGGTGTATTCTCGTTCGAAGGCGGAACATGTGGGCCACTTGCGGATAGTATTACAGACGCTTCAGGATCGTAAATTATATGATAAGCTCTCCAAATGTGAATTCTAGCTGAACTCAGTAGAATTCCTTGGCCATGTGATATCTGATGAGGGTATTAGTGTCGAAACTCAAAAGATCGATGGAGTAAAGAATTGGTCGAGACCTACAACACCATCAGAAGTCCGCAGCTTCCTGGGGCTAGCAGGATATTATAGGCGATTTGTAGAAGGGTTTTCCTCTATATCAGCACCATGGACTAAGTTAACACAGAAAGTTACTAAGTTCCAGTGGTCTAACGCTTGTGAATGATGTTTTCATGAGTTAAAGAATCGATTGACATCTACGCCAGTGTCACTCTCCCATAAGGAACAAAAGGTTATGTGCTATATTGTGATGCCTCAGGTATAGGTTTGGGGTGTGTATTGATGCAACATGGGAAAGTGATTTCTTATGCATCAAGACAATTGAAGAAGCATGAAAAGAATTAAGCGACCCATGATTTGGAATTGCAGTAATATATTCTTTGAAGATATGGCGGCACTGCTTATATGGCGTCCATGTTGGCATCTACACAGATCACAAGAGTTTACAATACATCTTCAAGCAGAAGGAGTTGAATTTGAGGCACCATAGGTGGCTTGAATTACTAAAAGATTACGATTTCGAGATATTGTACCATCTCGGTAAAGCCAATGTTGTGGCAGACGCTCTCAGTCGTAAGTCAATGGGAAGCTTAGTACACATGAGGCAGGTAGACAGGGGTTGACTAAAGAGCTTCATAAGCTAGCCAATATGAGAATTGGATTGTTAGACTCTGATGACGGAGGGTTTACTGTACAGAATACATCAGAATCATCTTTGGTAGCCGAGGTAAAAGCACGGCAATATGAAGATCCTACCTTAGTACGATTGAGAGAGAGAATTCAACAGTGTAAAATTACGGCTTTTGAGATCGGAGCAGATAGGGCACTGAGATACCAGGGCCGTTAATGTGTGCCTAATGTCGTAGGGTTGAGAGAGAATATTATGATTGAGATTCATCAATATCGATATTCCATCCATCCCGGCTCGACAAAGATGTATCATGATGTTAAGGAGCACTATTGCAGAATTTGTAGTCCGGTGTCCTAGTTGTCAACAAGTAAAAATCGAACATCAGAAACCAATGGATTGCTTCAGAATATAGATATTCTGGCCTGGAAATGGGAGGTGATTAATATGGACTTCATTATTGGATTACCTCGCTCTTATCATAAGTTTGACTCCATATAGGTGATAGTTGATCGACTTACAAAATGTGCCCATTTTCTGCCAGTTCAGACAACTTACACAGCTGAAGATTATGCACAGTTGTATATCAAGGAGATTGTTAGGCTTCATGGTGTGCCGATATCTATTATATCAGACCGAGGAGCAAAATTTGCGGCTAACTTTTGGAGGTCTTTTTAGAAAGGTTTAGGCACACAAGTGAATCTCAGCAATGCATTCCATCCACAAACTGACAGACGGGCTGAACGTACCATTCAGACACTTGAAGATATTCTACGAGCATGTGTTCTGGTTATCAAGGGGAATTGGGATGACCATCTTCAACTCATAGAATTTTTCTACAATAATAGCTACCATTCCAGTATTAAAATGGCCCCGTACGAGGCACTATATGGGAGGAGATGTAGATCACCACTTGGATGGTTCGAAGTCGGTGAAACAAAACTATATGGGCCAGATTTGATTCACCAAGCCATTGAGAAGGTGAAACTGATACAAGAGCGGCTGAGGATGGCGCAAAGCAGGCAAAAGTCTTATTCTGATGTCCGACATCGTGATCTGGCGTTTGAGGTTGGTGATTGGGTTTTTCTGAGGATCTCAGCGATGAAAGGTGTTATGCATTTTGGGAAGAAGGGTAAGCTGAGAAAATTCTTCGACGAATTGGACAGGTTGCTTATGAGTTAGAATTTCCATCCAAATTGGAAATTGTCCACCTGGTATTACATGTATCTATGTTGAGAAATGTATTGGAGACCCTTCTTGGGTCGTCCCTATCAAAGATGTACAAGTTACAGAGTATCTATCATACGAAGAAGTGCCAGTGGCTATATTAGATCGACAAGTCCGCAAGCTGAGAACAAAGGATGTAGCTTCCGTCAAAGTATTGTGGAGAAACAAGAACATGGAAGAAATTACATGGGAAGCAGAAGAGGAGATGAAGTCTAAATACCCTTACTTGTTCCAGATTCAAGATAACGAGGATGCCGGGAGGACGCAGGACGCATTAGAAGGTAAAATGTCTCTATGAGGTAAATAGTAGCTTGAGAATACTCTTCCTTAATAAAAAATGGTGAAATACAGATAATGTACATATCCATAATGCTTGGTATAGCCTTGTGAGACTATAAGTTGGGTTTAACTGCTTGCAAGTTTGGCTAGTATCCATTTTATAGAGAAAACTCGGCAAGAAATTTCCGTTGGAATCCACAATGAGTTAGGCTCCCTAAAGACCCTTACATTTGAGGACGAATGTTCCTAAGGGGGGGAGGGTTACAACCCATATTCACGTACGTTGGTTCATGACGTAAGTTAATCGACGTAAATCTGAGAAGATATTATCTTTGATATGATAAGAAGTTAATCCTATTGGTCTTAAATGAAACAAGAGTGTATAAGGGTGATTAACAAGTATTAGAAGTTAAACGAATCAAGGATGTTGTAACCCGTATTTTTGGGTAAACCTAGGGGTGCTTAATATTCTCAAGCGGTTGTATTTTAAGGTATTTGAATCATATAATATCCATATCATAAGTCTTGAAGTCAAACGAGTTATGAAACAAAAGTCGACAAAAATTGTTGCAACTTATGTTCATAATTTTATTTAAACTTTAGGTCAAATGTTACTAATATTTTCTCCCAATTTACTTGGAATTACGAGCTGATCTACCCACCAAATTGAAGATCTATGAGTATATTTTCCAACACATTAAATCATTTATCAATACGACATCGGAGTAGAGAGAGATATATGTATTGTTGCGAGGCTGCACAGGCTGCTAGGTGACAAGTAGGTGTGTCACCTACTTGGTTAATGAGAGCCTAAAAAGAGGCTATTTCGGGTTGTCCAAAGATCCCATTTAAAGGCTTATCTCCTGATATATATAATCCTCATTATATATCACAAATAACCAGACTTCCTCCCAAAAATTATCCACAAACCCTAATTGATTTTCTCTCTCTTTCAAGTTCTAATTGGGGGTAAAACCTAGAGTTTGAAGAACCAATATAAGGAATGAGTTATCCAACAAGTAAGGTAAGTTTACTACTCTCTTTCATCCATTTTTTCTGCTATAAATTCATGGTAATTCGTTCTATACTTGTAAGAACTCACGGGACGGTGATCGAAAGCTGTGAATTCGAGTTATTCACTTGTAGCAGACTGTTTTGTGTTTCTGTTGGGCTGCGTATTTTACTACTGTTTTGTGGATTTTTGGAGGAGTAAAGGTGTGGAGAAACACCATATAGATTTAGGGTGGTGGGCTGGTCATTCGCCGTAACAGTTTCGGGTCGTTTGACACTACTACGGTAGTCGCTTTGTGTATGAAGAGATTACGGTGTGTTGGGTTGTTTGGTGATTGTTTTGACTTGTGTGAAGTCATATATATAGGGGAGGTTCTTTCCGTTTCATCGTAAAATATGTTATGGTCGATAAATAATAGTTACGATGCTTAAACAATAACGATAGTGTCGTTTCTCTTATCATAGAGTAAGGAGTCATGACATTTGCATAGCTTAAGGTTGGGCAGTATATATACAAGGTATGTGAGGATATTCCTTTCCTTATTTTGCACGACTCCGATTATACATAACGCAATGAACGAGATTCCAAAGATACTCTACTCTTAGAAGCTAGTAGTATTTACATTGTTTTCCTTCTTATGGAACAATTGATGTTGAGGTTGCTTCTCTTATTCTTATGTTATCAATGTTGTTGGTACTTCCTGATTCTTATAAGATTCTTTATGAAGAGTTAGTCCTAATAACGTGTACGGAGAATATCGACCTTAAGTCACTCCGAAAGGTTCAGAATATGATTCCAATGAGTCCTACATGCATATATATATATATATATGTATGTGTATATATATATATATATATGTATATATATATATATGTATATATATATATGTATGTATGTATCTATTTTACTCTACCGAGTCGTGCTATAGTCAGCCGGGTACGACACCTATTGTGCAACCACCGATCAGTTGGGTTTTACCGAGCTCCATATGGCCAGGTACGTTTTACTGAGCCTATTCCGGTCGGGTACAATATGATGATGATGTTTCCCACATAGGCGTATGTTTTAAAATTTTATGTATATATATGTATGTATCACGCATTTCATGTCAGTAGCCCTCAGAGGTACCCAAATGTTCGAGGTTGTATATACTCTATCCCTGTTTACATTACTGTTCTTACTTATGCTTTCCTGCCTTACATACTCAATACTTTATTCGTACTGACGTCCTTTTTATTTGTGGACGCTGCATATCGTGTTGCAGGTCCTAATAGACAGGTAGACGCAGCTCCCCCACCATAGTAGGCTTCCCAGTTCAGCGATTATTGGCAAGATCCCTTCTCCGGACTTGCCGTGGTCTTGGTATGCATTTTTATTATAGATATTATGGGTATGTCGAGGCCCTGTTCCGGCAATGTTGCATCACTTATGCTCCTTTAGAGGCTCATACACAGGTTTCGACTCATGTATAGTTTGGTAAGCCTTGTTGGCTAATTTTTGTTGTATAGTCTTTCATGGCAGCATTGTTAGTCTTGTTATCCCATGGGATGTATGTTCATGCCATTGTCTTTCATTGTTGATTGTTCATGATCCATATCTACCATTTATATTGATCTTGTTGGCCCTTAAAGATAATAAATAAGGTTAGATAAAATGTACGTTGGTGGTCGGCAAGTATGGCCCAGGTGCTAGTCATGATCCTCCAGTTTGGGCCGTGACAGTATACAAGAAAATTGAGTAAGTACAAGAGGAATGTTTTGATCAAACCACTATACACATAAAAGAGAGCTTACCATGATTTTTTTCTCCCCATCGGCCCTTCGATAAGTCGCGCCATGCGCGTGCGGCGTAAGTCAATGTAGAGACTAGGTCCCTGACCCAGCTCTTAAGGTCGTGGATGGCGTCGGGCATCCAAGAAATGGCTACATTGAAAACAAACGTCAGTTAGAAACAGCAAAGAATCCAAGTAACAAACAAAAGGGGATCGTACTTACGTTTCATATTCCACTTCTCGGGAAAAGTCATCTTCTCGGCCGGAATTAGGTCCGAGATTTTTACCCTAACGAAGCGACCCATCCAGCATTTGTCCTTGTCCTTGTCTATGATGGAGATGAAGACTTTGGTGGCTCGATGTTGGAGCTTTATTAACCCACGCCGGTAAAGCCGGGGGTTGTATAACCTGACGAGATGGTCGAGGGTGAAGGGGAGACCGTCAATTTTGCTAGAGAAGAATCAAAGCAATATAACGATCCTCTAGAAGGAGGGATGAATTTGACCAAGAGTCCCTTGGTACTTCCTGCAGAAGTCCACAATGACTGGGTCGAGGGGACCCAACGTGAAAGGGTAAGTGTATACACTCAGATACCCTTACACGTGGGTAGTAATACTTTCATCGAGGGCCGATATTACGACCTCCTTATTCTGCCAATTGCAGTCATCCTTCACTTTATCGAGGTAGGTCTTGGGTATCGAGCATATGTATCTCGAAACCGGCTCGAACCAGGAACCGACGAGGTTTTCTCGGTCATGAAATCGGAGTTTAGCACACACCCTCCAAGAATACATTCCTCAAGGAGGGGTTCCACCGGCGCTTTCTGATGTGTGGCTAGAATTCGTGATTTTAAGCATTATTTACCTCGCATTTTATGTACT
>ML338847.1:0-10885 GCA_005239505.1 Nicotiana paniculata
CCCACCCCCGCAAAAAAAAAATCTTTTTTGTATTTTTAGTTTTCTGTTTCTGTATTTTTGTTCACCTTCAACCCACCCTTCCCCACCCCCACCCCCCGCAACATTTTTTTCTTAAATATTTTCAGTGCTGGTTTTTTATTTTTTTGGTTTACAGGTTCAATTTTTTACGAGTTCCAAAGTTATGAGTTCAGAGGTTTATGTGTTTGAAAGTTTGTGGGTTTAGAAATTATAGGGTTTACGAGTGTAAAAGTTAGGAAGGTTATCAAATTTATGCGTTAGGAAGGTTGTTGGTTCGAAAGTTTATGGCTTCATGTTTATTGTATCTAAATTATTTATGAATACTCTGGAGAAATTATTTTTCTTAATTTGTGTACCAAACACCAAAAAATATGTAAGATTACTACTTATTTTTCAAAAAAATATTTTCTTGGAAAATATTTTCCACAAAAAAAAATTTCCGTTATAGCAAACACATCCTTAAACTCCCAAAATTTTCGATGAGGATTTGATCTATGTAAAAAAAGTTTACCTTTGTTTCAATTTGTTTAACGTAATTTGACCCGATATTTTCGCTTCGATATTTTATAATCTTGTTGTTGTTACTGTTTAGTGTCACTGCTTTATTTTACCTTCTCTTGAACCGAAGGTCTAACGGAAACAACATCTTGCCTTTCCAGAATAGGGGTAAGATCTGTGTGTACAGTACCTTCCCCAGATCTTACTTGTGGAATTTTACTGGGTTTGTTATTGTAATTTGACCGGACATAAAGTTTACGAATTTCTTTTTAAAAAAGAATGATTATAAATGTGATGACCCGCTATGTCATCTAGAGTTTTAGAACCTAATTCTGTGTTTCAAAATCTCCAATAGCTTTTTAAGCCTTTCTTGATTTGCGTGCGCAGTTCGAGTATTTTTCTGGAAGACTTTTATATTAAAAACTGATAAAATATGAAATTTTGCCCTAAAATCCATTTGAGTTGACTTCGGTCAACGTTTTGAGCAAACGGACCCGAATCCGTATTTTGACGATTCTGGTGGGTCTGTATCGTGATTTGGGACCTGGGCGGATGCCCGGAATCGAATTTGGAGCTCTCTAGCTCGAGTTAGTGATTATTGTCAAAAATTAAAAGTTTAAAGGTTTAATGATTTTAAAGAATTGACCGATGTTTGAATTTATTGATATTGTGTCCGCATTTTGGTTCCGCAACCTGGTATAGGTCGATTACTATTTATGACTTATCTGTCAAATTTAGTGAGAAACGGAGTTGGTTTGACGTGATTCGGTCGTTCAGTTGTTAAACTAAGAGTTTTACAGTTTTCTTGAAAATTTCATTTGATTTGGTGTCCGATTCGTAGTTCTAGGTGTTATTTTGGTATTTTGATCGCGCCAGCGAGTTCCTATCGTATTATTGGACTTGTGTGCACATTTGGTTTGGATCCCCAAGGGCTCGGATGAATTTCGGATAGGCTACTGATGGTTTAAACTTAGAAAAAATGTTGGTTTTACACTTCTGCTAGTTTCTGGTGTTCCCTTCTTCGCATTCTCGAAGGCACTCTCGCGAACGCGAAAAATTAACTAGGGCTGGGTGAAATTTCTTCATCGCGAACGCGATAGTTGGGTCGTGAACGCGGAGTAATGAGGGCCTTACCCTTTGCGAACGCGACTAGCTTCTCGTGAACGTGTAGCTTTAGGGACTGGGGAGAGGGGGACAATCGTTCTTCTACGCAAATGCGGAGGCCAGGGGGAGCAGCCTGTGCGAATGCGAAGAAGGACTTGCGAAAGCCTCTTGGGCTACTATACATCGCGAACACGGCAGGCCCTTCACGAACGCGAAGAAGACTTGACGCCTAGTGTTTAAAACAGACCAAAAACGGGATTTCTCCCATTTTTCATAAACCTTCCATTTGAACTCGGCCTAAAGGCGATTTTGAAGAGAAAACTCAACAGCAATTCATATGTTTGTGCACTTTAACTCATTTTCTTCCATTTCTAACATTACCCATTAATTTGTAGCCCTAATATTTGTTCTTCCATGGTAGAAACTAGGGATTTAGGAAGAATTGGAGGCTTTTGCAAATTGGGGATTTAGATCTCAAATTGAGGTCGGACTCTGAAATAAATTGCATAATTGGGCTCGGGGGTGAATGGGTAAATGGATTTTGGTTCAAACGTCGGATTTTGACCAAGCAGTCGGGGTCGATTTTTGATTTTTTGGAGAAAAGTTTGAAAATTCTAAATTTGTGCATTATAATTGATTCATTTAGCAGTATTTGATATTATTGAGTCAATTGTGATTAGATACGAGTAGTTTGGAGGCGGATTCTAGGGAAAGGCCCCGGTAGAGCTCTGAGTTGACTACGGAGTGAGGTAAGTGTTGAGTTTAACCTTGACTTGATAGAATTAGGAACCCTTGAACTATGTGTTATGTAAATTTCATGTGTTACGGCGTATATGCGAAGTGACAAGTGCTTATACGCCGTTTTTCCCTGATTTTTTCGCTTTCCTTTCATTATCTCCTTCCCTGCTTAAATGTTATCTGCTGTAAATGCCTTTCATGCTTGTTACTTGTTAATCAACGTTTTTTTCTGTTAATAATGTTAGATCCTTTCACGTTTTCATGATTCGCTGCTACTTGCATTAACTTACTTACTCACACCTTCTAATTGTTATTTACCATACTTGACTTGATGTATAGTATTACCTATGTAAATTTTCATGTTGTAAAATATTTTCTTTTTTGTTCAGCTTGGTATTTATTGATCGTAAAGGTTCTTGTGATTTGAATTATTGATTTGACTGTCACATTGAGTACTTGGTACTGATATGGTGGGATCGGATTGCACGTTGCAACATGTAAAATAAGGGTGGATTGATATGTGGAATAAGGGTGAATTTATACTGATACGGTGGGATCGAGTTTCACGCCGCAACAGGTGGAATAAGGGTGGATTGATACGGTGAAATAAGGGTAAATTATGATACTGATATTATTATATGGTGGAATCAGGTTTCCCGCCGCAATATATATATATATATATATATATATATATATATATTTATTGTTGATGATGTTGTTATGGTGAAATAAGGGAGGATTCTGTGTTGTACGGTGAGATCGGGTTGCGCGCCGCAACAACCCATATGTTTCGGTTTCCTTGAGTTGTGTTGGGTTTCGGTATTCTTATTTGAAATTCTAAAGATTAGTAAGTTTGAACGTCACTCGCTTATTACTTGAGGATGTAGCTATTATTTTCAGTTGACTGTCTTATTTCGTTTCGTATCCCCTTTTCCGTCTTTATTATATATTGTGTACATGTTATAGTGTGAGTGACCTGCCTTAGTCTCGTCATTACTTCGTCGAGGTTAGGCTCGACACTTATAGAGTACATGAGGTCGGTTATACTCATACTACACGCTACACTTCTTGTGTAGATTTTGGAGTCGGTCCCAGCGACGGTTATTAACGTGCTAGGATTGGACAGCTCGCAGAGACTTGAGGTACAGCTGCTCAGTACTTTTTGAAAACGAATTAATAAGAAAATAATATACATTTCTTACGCAAAATATTTCAATACTTCACCCGACAAAGTTAGTTAGAGTTAGATGAGATACCAAACTTTGTAATTAGGCTAAGCGCGGAAAGTGAAAGAACCTTTTCTCATTTTTAGAATCTTCCTTTAATTAATTTTGGAGCGGCTAAGATCGACAAGGAATATATTATAAGTAATTTTGCAGCATACGTAATACAAATGATTTATAAACCATATTGTTGAAAGCTTTAAAGATAAGACTGAAAATAACTAAAGGTGGATTTATAGAGTAATTTCTGAATTAACTGAAATTCAGTAGCTTTTGTCAAATTTTGTATATATTTTTAAAAAATTCATTAAATATCTATAATATTTGATAATAAATCTAGTTACTATATGTTAATTTGATATCGTTATAAAAACTCATAAACTTCAAATTCTAAATCTATCTGCTTAAAGTGTAACATTAACATCAAAATTTTGGGTCGTGCAACGCGTGAAATATGCCAACACCCCTTACAGGGATCTTTATACAAATAGCCAGTCATATTCATTATTTACTTTTTCTAACCATATACATAGTTTGTACATTAATTATACACATATAATAAGTAAATTATGCATATATTATACTTTCACCGACTATTTTTAGTTTAAGCGGTTGGGTGGATGATTATTTGGGTTAATTCTTCTATTGTTACACAAATAGCCGACCAGATTCGACGTTTCCTTTTTTTAGCCGGTATATATATATTATACATTCACCGATCATTTTTAATTTAAATGATTAGGTGGACGGCTATTTGTGTTAATTATTCTACTAGTTTTGAGGTTTTTAGAGAGTGAAAATACATAAGAGGGCCATTTATGCTTGCCAATGGAAGTAACTTGCTGCTGCTTCTCCAAATTATTGGTAAAAATATATGGGAGGCCAAGAATAATATACTGGAGTATAATATGCTTTTCCAAAATATAATATACTGAAGTACCAACATACTGGAGTTTCAATGCTGGAACTTCAATATAATATACTGGAATTTCAGTATATTATATTAGAATATTTTTTAAATTTTGAACAGTATTTTCGTTCGAATTTATCTTTTACGTGAAAAATATCTCTATTTTGGAATTTCTCTCCCAATAATTGTCGTGGCTCATATGCATTACTACAGGGAAAGATTCCATTATTTCTTCATTGGACCATTTATTGTTGTACTTTACAATAAGATAGTCTTTTCATCTGCGTGTCCTTGGTCCTTATATCATACTATAATACTACTGCCCCTTTTGTTATAGGATTAGTATTTATCCCAATATAAAATTTGGAATTAATTTTAAGAATTTTTATATTCTTATATACTATATGAAATTATATTGTCTTCCCTACTCAAGTTTTACTATAATTGCATATTATATATCTAATTATCATTTATGTATATTTTAAAAAAATTAATAATAATAATTAGTGTTATAAAATCACTCTAACGTATCTTCCATCCTCACACCCACACATTATTCTTTCCATGGAAGTACAAGAGGGCGTGGATTTTTGGGATTAACTAAATTCCTAGCAGTATCATAAATTATGACACCAGAAAATTCAGGAAGCTGGAATTTTCCTCCCATGATTATATTCTTCTTCCACACTTACTATTTACATATGTTTCCTATCATTTCTCGCAGACTTTGAATTGGGTGGATTTACATAACTAAATTCCCAGCGTGGATTTGCATATTCTTCTTGCACAAGAGAACATCAATTCCACCATTGATAACCCTTAAAAAGTTTTGAAGCTTTAAATTTGAATTTGATTTTTCAAAAAATATTATTTGTTTGAATTGAGTGTTGTTGCAAAGAACTGGAAATTCTCTCTATGTCTCTCTCTCTATCTCTCAATCCCTAACTTCAGTATGTAGAGAAAGATAATTGTGAATTAGATACTAGTTAAGTTAGTTAGCATAGTTAGTGTTAGTTAGCAAATTAGTTAGTTAATCTAATTACATGTATACATATATACATAGACTCCTCATTGTTGTTTAAAGTTTTTCTTTTTTTAAGAAATACAACACACGATCCTTACTCTCTCTACTCTAACAACTCTCTTTCTTTCTTTTCTCTTTAAATCTCAATTCTCTCACAGACCCACTTCTTCTCATTCTTCTTCTTCAACCAAGCTTGAGTATTAACTCAAGAATAATTTCATGGTATCAGAGCAGGATTTAACCAAAGTTAATTCATCAAGTCATCATCTTAATTCTTCAGGTCAAAACAGAAATCAAGAGAATCCAAGAAAAAAAAAATCAGATCCAGAGGTCGATCTTTGAAATTCTTGGTAAAGCATGACTGAAAATGGGCAACCCGTTGTTCCACCGGTGATTCCAGCTCTAGCTCCAACTCAAGGAGGTTTGCATGTGCTCGATTACAACCATCCACTCTTCTTGAGCCCATCGGATGTAAGTGGTATACAAATTGTTTCTTTCCAGCTCACTGGGATTGAGAATTACTCATTATGGTTTAGATCTATGAGAATGGCCTTGTTAGGAAGAAATAAACTAGGTCTTGTTGATGGAACTTGTGTCAAAGAAAGTTTTCCAGAAAATCTGTGGAATCACTGGGAAAGGGTAATGCGATAGTGTTATCTTGGCTGATGAATTCTGTAAGTGGTGGATTCTTGAGAGGAATAATGTACGCTTCTAGTGCACAAGCTATTTGGAATGACTTGTATGAGAGGTTTGACAAGGTTGATGGAGCAAGATCATATAACTTACACAAAGAAATAGCTACATTCAGTCAAGGTACAACATCTGTATCTGCTTATTTTTCAAGATTAAAGGATCTATGGGAGGAGTTTGAGGCTTTAGTACCAGCACCAGGGTGTGACTGTCCAAAGTCAAGAGAATTTGTGATTCACTTACAAAAATTGAAGTTGTTTCAATTTTTAATGGGGCTGAATGACTCATAGGGACAGGCCAGGAGTCAAATTTTGTTAATGAGTCCAATGCCATCAGTGAATCAAGCATATGCTATGGTGATTAGTGATGAAAGTCAAAAAACAGTTGCCAACAGTGCTGGTTTATTAGGGGCAAATCCTACTGCAGGAACTGGTCAGTTTGATGTTGCTATGTATACTAAGGCTGGTGGAAATTACCAGAGAAATAGAAAGTTTTTCAACAATCTGTTTTGTGAGGTGTGTAAGTTGAAAGGACATTCAAAAGAGAATTGCTACAAAGTAGTAGGATATCCTCCAGAATTTAGAACAAAAAGGAGAAATATGAATACTCACAGTGCATACAATGTGATGTCTGATGCAAGTGTACAAAACAGTCAAGGTGTAAGGGGCAACTGGAATGAGAATAATTCTCAGAATTCTCAACTAGCTGGGGGTACAATGAGTGATAATGGTTCACATAAAATTAGCCAACTGGGCAATGGGCCATGGATGGGAAATTGTACATTCACTAAGGAACAATACGAGTGCATCTGCTCAATAAAGAAGGGGTCAGTTCAAATTCTTCAACACCAGCAGCTAATGCAACAGGTATTTCTCATGCCTTATTAGCTTCTAGTTCATTACATGATTGGATCATTGATACTGGAGCTACAAATCATATGGTAGCTGACTTAGAACTGTTAAATGATTTTTCATCAGTACAATCAAGTCACAAAAAGAAAGTACACTTGCCTAATGGAGAAACTACACAAGTAACTCATACAGGCACTAGCAAACTAACAGAAAATGGCATCATAACAAATGTATTCTACATTCCACAATTTAAATATAATCTGTTGTCTGTCTCTAAAGTAACGAAAAAGTTAAGGTGCTCAGTTGATTTCTTTCCTGATTTTTGCATATTTCAGGAACTCTTCACTAGGAGGGTGAAAGCGATTGGTAAAGAAGACAGTGGGTTATACATACTCAGTAGACAAAACTTGTCAAGAAATAATGCAATTAGTCTAACTACTAGTGATGCACAAATCAATAAAGGAATTAGTTCAAATGAGATTGATCTTTGGCATAGAAGACTTGGGCATGTATCTGCTGTAGTTCTCAAGAAAATTCTTCATGTAAATGTGCAGAATATTGCTGACAGAATAGATTTGTGTACTACTTGTCCCTGTGCAAAACAAACTAGAAATTCATTTCCTATTAGTAGTATAAAAACTTCAACTGTTTTTGAACTAGTTCACATGGACTTGTGGGGTCCTTATAAAATTCCTACTGTTGATGGTAATAAGTTTTTCTTGACTATAGTAGATGATTTCTCTAGAATGACTTGGATATTCTTAATAAAGCTGAAATCTGATGTGTGTGTAGTTGTACAACAGTTTGTTACATTTGTGAAAACACAGTTTGGTGTAATGATAAAGACAATAAGAACAGATAATGGTTCTGAATTTGTTAATATAATCTGTGAAAGTTTTCTTAAAAAACTAGGAATAACTCATCAAAAAACATGTCCTTATACTCCTCAACAGAATGGAGTAGTTGAGAGAAAACATAGACATATCTTAGAATTAACTAGAGCAATCAGGTTTCAAGCTCACATTCCAATTCAATTTTGAGGATACTGTGTAATGGCTGCAGTATATATAATAAATATACTTCCTAGTACTAGTATTGAAAACAAAAGTCCTTTTGAAAGGTTGTATACTAAGAAACCAGCACTACAACATCTTAAAGTAATTGGATGTTTGTGCTATGGAAAAATATTAAATCAAAATGATAAACTATTGCCTAGAGCAAAACCATCTGTACACATGGGATATGCAGCAACTCAAAAAAGATATATTTTATATGATTTGATAGATGAAAAGTTCTTTGTAAGCAGGGATGTTCAGTTTAGAGAAAATATATTCCCTTTTGAGACCAAACAGAATAATAATAAAATCTTATTCAATCAACCAGATTTAACAGAATTATTGACACAAAGTATAAACCAAAACTTACAAAGGACAAACATAGAGAGTAATATTAATTTACAAGATATACCAGGTTCTGATATACCAGAACAGTCTAGTNTAACAGCCAACAAATAACAACCACAGACAATACAGAAAGTGCTACTCAACAAGTTAACTCCCAACCTAACATAAGAAGGTCAGATAGAGGAAAGAAACCACCTATTTGGATGAAAGATTTTGTATCATTAAATGTCCAACACAGTAAACCTTATGACATATCAAAATATATCACATATGAACATTTGAGTCCTAAGTATCAGTCATATTTAACAGAAGCATTAATAACTAGTGAACCTAATCTATATTCAGAAGCTATTAAAGATCCCAAATGGATAGATGCTATGAAAGCAGAAATTGAAGCACTTCAAAATAATCACACATGGGATATAGTTTCCTTGCCTCCAGATAAGGTTCCAATAGGATGTAAATGGATTTATAAAGTCAAGTATAAAGCAACAGGGGAAGTGGAAAGGTATAAAGCCAGGTTAGTAGCAAAAGGATTTAGTCAAAAAGAAGGGATAGATTATAAACAAACATTCTCACCAGTAATAAAAATGAAAATTGTAAGAACAATTCTAGCAATAGCAGCTAAAAATAAATGGCACATACATCAAATGGATGTATATAATGCCTTCTTACAAGGGGACTTAATAGATGAGATTTATATGGAATTGCCACAGGGATTCACAAGTCATGGGGAGAACAAAGTATGTAGACTTGTGAAATCTTTATATGGTTTAAAGCAAGCACCCAGACAGTGGAATGCTAAACTAACAGAAGCTTTAATAAAAAATAAGTTTCAGCAAAGTCAATATGATCAATCACTGTTTTTTAAGAGAACTACTGAAGGTATTACTATGGTATTAATATATGTAGATGACATTCTTGTAACTGGTGATTCATTAAAATTAATTGAAGAAACTAAGGCACATTTACAACAATCTTTCAAAATGAAATATTTAGGAGGATTAAAATATTTTCTAGGAATAGAGTTTGCTAGATCAAAACAAGGAATTCTAATGCATCAAAGAAAATATGCACTAAAGTTAATCTCTGAAACTGGTATTGCAGTAGCTAAGGCAGCAATAACTCCTCTTGAAGCAAACATAAAACTTACAACTCCAGAATATGATGACCATATAAACAAAACAAATACAAGTGTGTTAATTAATGAAGAGTTAGCAGATATAGTTTCTTATCAAAGGTTGATAGGCAAACTATTATATTTAACAATGACAAGACCAGATATATCCTTTAGTGTTCAAACACTAAGTCAATTTTTACAAAAACCAAAAAAATCTCACATGGAGGCTGCTCTAAGAATTGTTAAATACATTAAGAACAATCCAGGGCAAGGAATACTTCTATCAAGCAGTTTCAACAACACTATATCAGCTTATTGTGATGCAGATTGGGCTGCATGTCCCTTCTCAAGAAAGTCAGTTTCAGGATACTTAGTTAAAATTGGAAACTCTTTAATATCGTGGAAATCCAAGAAACAAACAACAGTTTCAAGAAGCTCAGCAGAAGCTGAGTACAGAAGCCTCGCAACAACAGTGGCAGAAATTACTTGGCTGACTGGTTTGTTACAAGAACTGGGTATTGATATCAAATTGCCAATTGAAGTGTTCTGTGATAGTAAAGCAGCAATCCAAATTGCAGCAAATCCAGTACTTCATGAAAGGACCAAACACATTGAAATCGACTGTCATTTTATCCGAGAAAAAATCATTCAAGGTCTTATCAAAACAACATATATATCAACAAAGGAACAACCTGCTGACATTCTAACCAAGGGGCTTAACAAAGTGCAGCATGAATATCTTTCTTCCAAGCTAGGAATTTTTGATGTTTTTTCAGTATCTAGCTTGAGGGGGAGTGTAGAGAAAGATAATAGTTAATTAAATACTAGTTAAGTTAGTTAGCATAGTTAGTGTTAGTTAGCAAATTAGTTAGTTAATCTAATTACATGTATATATATACATAGACTCCTCATTGTTGTTTAAAGTTTTTCTTTTTTTAAGAAATACAACACACGCTCCTTACTCTCTCTACTCTAACAACTCTCTTTCTTTCTTTTCTCTTTAAATCTCAATTCTCTCACAGACCCACTTCTTCTCATTCTTCTTCTTCAACCAAGCTTGAGTATTAACTCAAGAATAATTTCACAGTAACATAAAGCAAAGGAAAAGAGAGCAGCAATTCCACCATTAACATCCATTAAAAAGCTTTGAATTCGAATTTGGGTTTTCAAAAACCATTTTTTGTTTGGATTGAGTGTTATTGCAAACAATTGAAAATATAGTTTGGAGTTTATACCTCAATTCTAAGGGTGTTTTGGTGAAGATTAGACTTGATTTTGGCTGAATTTCAGATTGAAACTCGAAGAA
>ML338848.1:0-34116 GCA_005239505.1 Nicotiana paniculata
GCAGATATGTGACGAGCGACGTTCAATGATACTTCAGCAAATCGTTCGGGCGTCATTCCCTGAGAACTCCTGCAACCTCGGGAGGTATATGTGGCTACCTCGAGGATCTTTCCCTTAATGTGTTCCTAAGCCAAGTGAAACTCTTGATTTTGTTGACCATGGGTCTCAGCTAGATCAAGTGAATCACGCTCACGCTCCAAGACCATATCTCTTTGGCGCCGAATTTCTAGTGACTCCCTCCTCCAACCGATTGATCATACTTTGGTAGTGATATCTTTCTATTTCAAACTCCGCGATCTGGCGCTCCATGCTTGACTCAACTCCCCCTATCTGATCCCTCAGACCTTGTATTAACGGAGCAAAACCTCTGTGCTCATGTTCACGGACCACCTTGAACTGAGCTTCTCTTTCTTCCTGTTGTTGAGCGGTAGTGATCACTATTTCCTGCCTAATTTGAGCTTTGAGTGCTCGCCTCTCTTACGCCCACTTAGCCTTTTCCCACTCGAAATCAACCTGTTGTATGTCCATGGCTGTCTTCAGAATGCCTTTATCTTCTTGTAAAATGTCAATAGGGGATTGGAACTCTAGTGTGACTTCCCTTCTGGTTTCTCTAACTCTGGCCTCGATCTCCTCTTCCCAATCAGTCGCATGCCGTATGGATCTTTTTGGCTTTTGCTCTGGGATAGCCTGGTTATGAAACCATTCAAGGTATGCGAGGCTTACCTCCCCACGTTCATGATCAGGTACCATCTCGTGCAAATTAGAAAATCGACCACCAAACCAAATCTTTTGTGCATATGACTCCCTTGGAGGTTCCTCTACCTCGAATTCCCACATAAACGGACGCATGTCCTCAGTCAGGGGCCTCTTTTGCTCTCTCCTTAGATGACGCATGACGTGTAGGGGTGCATAGAGTGTCACGACCCGAAATCCCACCTTTAGGCCAAGATGGCGCCTAACGTTGCACCTCTAGGCAAGCCAACATGTTAATTGAATTGATTTATTAACAAGTGAAAATAACAAACACTGACTAGATAATAGAGATAAAGTGCATACGCATTAACATAAGTCTAAATAATAATAGCTAAAACGCAGAAATACCTTTAAGTACAACCCAGAAGTGGAGTCACAACCTCACGAACTAGTCTAAGATTTGACTAAAAACAACAGTTTGAAAATAAAATGATGTATCTGTCTGGAAAACACATAAAAGACAGAATGAAAGATAGACAGGGACGCCGAGATCCACAAATGCCATGCGGAACTACCTCGGTGTCATCTGGAACGGACTGAAGGACACTCCCACTAACGATGTCCACTGGGTCCGGCTGCGTAATCTGCACAACATAAAGAAGTGCAAGTGTAGCATCAGTACAACCGACCCCAAGTACTGAGTAAGTGCCGAGCCTAACCTCGGCGAAGTAGTGACGAAGCTAGGACACGACGAAGGATAATACCTGTGCAGTTCAATAGTATAGTAGAAAATAAACAAGGATCAATGGTGATTCTGCACGGAATGTCCCCTCGTGCATCAACAATGATCAATCGGCACAGAATGTCCCCTCGCGCATAAATAATAATCAATCGGCACGGAATGTCCCCTTGCGCATAAATAATAATCAATCAGCACAGAATGTTCCCTCGTGCATAAATATAATCAATCGACACGGAATATTCCTTTGGGCATAAATATAATCAATCGGTACGGAATGTTCCTTCGTGCATAAATATAATCAATCGGCACTGAATGTTCCTTCGTGAATAAATATAATCAATCGACACAGAATGTTCCTTCATGCATAAATATAATCAATCAACACGAAATGTTCCTTCTTGCATAAATATAATCAATCGGCATGGAATGTTCCTTCGTGCATAAATATAATCAATCGGCATGCAATGTTCCTTCGTGCATAAATATAATCAATCGGCACAGGATGTTCCTTGGTGCATAAATATAATCAATCGGCACGGAATGTTCCTTCGTGCACGATGAGTGTAAAAGCAACAATTGATATGAAAGTTTAACAATACGACATTCCAAATGTTCAGAAATAATCATTAAAATTCTACTGTCACGGCAAGGGACTCAGCTATAACCAATCTCACTCAAAAGTGTAATATCAACAGTAAATCCTCAACCGAACACATAATCAAGACTTTCTACGTCACGAAGTAACCTCAAGGTAGCACTTTCAAGGTTCCCAATAATTCACAACACGGAAAATATCAAAGAACCTTAAAAAACTCATCAAAATCGACTCACGGGCATGCTTGACCACAACGTATAGGTACCCGTCACATCACCTATACATTGGAAATGAATTGCACACAGAAAATAAGACTCTATACCTATTCCCTCAAGCTAAGGTTAGGCCAAACACTTACCTCGGCTCCAAGAATGCAAGTCAAGCCTCAATCATGGCCTTTCCTCTTGAATCCCACTCCGAAACAATAATATCTAGACATACTTGACTTAATAACATCAATAATAATTCAATAACCCAATCCCAAAGCCTATTTATACATTTCTCATAATTCTTCCATAAATATAAAAATTCGACCCCGGGCCCGCTTGGTCCAAACTCGCTGTTCGGACCAAACCCCGATCACCCATTCCCCCACGAACCCGAATATACAATTTGTTTTGAAATTCGACCCCAAAATGAGGTTGAATTCCCAAAATTTCCCAAAGTCCTAACTCTACCCCAAAACCCCTAATTTTCACCCTTGATTATCGTTTTTAGGCCTAGAATTTAGTGATTGATGAAGGAAAATGGAAGAAACTAGAGTTAAGATCACTTACCTAAGTGGTTATGGAGGAAGGGTAGCTTGGAACTCGGCTAGGGGGCTTGGAGAAGAAGGATATGGTGAAAATATGAAAATCCCGTATGGATATTCTGTTTTTGGACACTTTAAGTAACTGGGTGATATTACTCTACGCGATCGCGACATGTGTCATGCGATCGCGGAGAGTTCTGGCCTTTGACTTACGCGATCGCGAAATGAAGGCTGCGATTGCAGAGAAACTGGATACGGACCCATGTGATCGCGAACGAAAGAATGCGTTCGCATAGAACAATTCGCTACCCAACCGCCAACCCCACAAGAGACTTATGCGATCGCGGACATAGGGATGCGATCGCGCAGAACTAAACCCTAAGGCTCCGCGTTCGCACTCAGATCTTTGCGATCGTGCAGAGAAAATTGACCCCCTTCCCAAAATGCACATCGCGATTGCGTGCAATACACAGTGATAGCGGAGACAGAATAACTGGACACCAGATACTGCCTAAAACACCAGAAATTTCCTAAGCTTAGCACCCCGACACCTACCCGAAACTCACCCGAGCCCTCGGAGCTCAAAACCAATATACACACGACTTCAAAATCATCCTACAAACTTATTCGAGTAATATAACCATCAAAATAACATCAAAAACAATGAATTAAACTCCAAAATCTATAGAATTTTCTCAAACTTCATAAACTTCTAGATTCTCCGATTTTGATCCGAAACACGTCAAACCAAGTCCGTTCCTTACCAAATTTTACAGATAACTCACATAACACATATTGAACCTGTTCCGGGCTGCGGTACCATAACACGGGCTCGGTAACATAGATTTCTCATCAAAGTTCATTTTTAAAAGTCTTTTTTTATTTCCAGAAAACAATTTTCTTTAAAAAAAAATTTCTCGGACTTGGGACCTCGGAATTCAATTCCGAGCATACGCCCAGATCCCATTTTTTTCCTACGGACCCTTCGAGACCGTTAAATCACGGGGCCAGGTCCGTTTACCAAAAATATTGACCAAAATCAATTTTATTCAATTAATTATCATAAATTCGTCTGTTCAACACATTTCCACATATAGACATCCCGGTTACGCGCTCGGCCTGTGCACACAGATCGAGGTGAGATTAACGGAGGTTTTGTGGGCCTCGGAACACAGTTTTTCTAAATTTACACAAGATGACCTTTTGGGTCATTAAAATCTCCACCTCTAAAACAACCGTTCGTCCTCGAACGGACATAGAAAAGTACCTGAATCGGGGAAAAGGTGGGGATATCGGATCCGCATATCGGGCTCAGACTCCTAAGTAGCTGCCTCAACAGGCTGACCCTTCTACTAAACATGAACCGAAGGATAACTCTTCGATCTCAATTGTCGCACTTTCCGGTCTAATATGGATACCGACTCCTCCTCATAAGGCAAATCCTTGTCCAACTGGACACCACTAAAGTCAAGTACATGAGATGGATCCGCAATATACATCCGGTGTATAGACTCGTGAAATACCGGATGCACGACTGACATACTAGGTGGCAAGGCAAGTCTATAGGCCACCTCTCCTACCTTGTCCAGAATCTCAAATGGACCAATGTACCTAGGGCTCAACTTGCCCTTATTTCCGAATCTCATCACGCTCTTCAGGGGCGACACCCGAAGAAATACCCGGTCGCCTATCATAAATGCCAAAGCTCGAACTCTGCGATCCGCATAAATCTTCTTCCTGGACTGAGCTGTACGAAGTCTATCCTGAATGATCTTTACCTTGTCCAAGGCATCTTGGACTAACCCAGAACCCAACAATCTAGCCTCTCCCGGCTCAAACCATCCGACTGGAGACCGACACCGTCTAACATACAACGCATCATACAGAGCCATCTAAATGATCGACTAGTAGTTGTTGTTGTACGAAAACTCAGCTAAAGGTAAGAACTATTCCCATGAACCTCCAAAGTCAATAACACAAGCTCGCAACATATCCTCCAAAATCTGAATAATACGCTCGGACTGTCCGTTCGTCTGAGGATGAAATGCGGTGCTTAAATCAATTTGGGTGGTGGGGATATCGGCTCCGCATATCGGGCTCAGACTCCCAAGTAGTTGCCTCAACAGGTTGACCCCTCCACTGAACACGAACCGAAGGATAACTCTTCAATCTCAACTGTCGCACCTTCCGGTCTAATATGGCTATCGGCTCCTCCTCATAAGACAAATCCTTGTCCAACTGGACACCACTGAAGTCAAGTACATGAGATGGATCCACAATATACATCCGGTGCATAGACCTATGAAATACCAGATGCACGGCTGACAGAATAGGTGGCAAGGAAACTCTATAGGCCACCTCTCCTACCTTGTCCATAATCTTAAATGGACTAATGTACCTAGGGCTCAACTTTCCCTTCTTTCCGAATTTCATCACGCCCTTCATGGGCGACACCCGAAGAAATACCCGGTCGCCTATCATAAATGCCAAATCTCAAACTCTACGATTCGCATAAGTCTTTTGCCTGGACTGAGCTGTACGAAGTCTATCCTGAATGATCTTTACCTTGTCCAAGGCATCCTGGACTAACCCAGAACCCGACAATCTAGCCTCTCCCAGCTCAAACCATTCGACTGGAGACCGACACAGTCTACCATGCAACGTATCATACAGAGCCATCTAAATGATCGACTCGTAGCTGTTGTTGTAGCAAAACTCAGCTAAAGGTAAGAACTGGTCCCATGAACCTCCAAAGGCAATAACACAAGCTCGCAACATATCCTCCAAAATATGAATAGTACGCTTGGACTGTCCGTTCGTCTGAGGATGAAATGCGGTGCTCAAATCAATTTGGGTGCCCAACTCTCGCTGAAATACTCTCCAGAAATGGGAGGTAAACTGAGTACCTCGGTCTGATATAATGGATATGGGCACACCATGCATTCTAACAATCTCTCTCATATAGATCCTTGCCAACTTCTCTGCTGAATACGAAACTGATACTGGAATGAAGTGTGCTGACTTGGTCAGCCTATCCACAATGAACCATACTATATCAAACATCCTCTGAGTCCGTGGGAGTTCAACTACAAAGTCCATGGTGATACGCTTCCACTTCCACTCGGGAAGCTGAATCTGTTGCATCAATCCACCAGGTCTCTAGTGCTCGTACTTAACCTGCTGACAGTTCAAGCACCTAGCTACATAAGCTATAATATCCCTCTTCATCCTCTACCACCAATAGTGCTGCAACAAGTCCCGGTACATCTTTGCAGGCCCTGGATGTATAGAATACCGGGAACTATGGGCCTCCTGAAGTATCAACTCACAAATACCATCCACATCAGGTACACAAATCTGACCCTGCATCCTCAAAACTCCCTCATCATCAACCGTAACCTGCTTCGCATCTCCATGCCTGACTCTATCTCTAAGAACACATAAATGACGATCATCATACTGCCTGGCCCGAATACGGTCATACAATGAAGAACGGGCCACGGTATGGGCCAAAACACTGCCAGTCTCAGAAACCTCCAATCTCACAAATCGGTTGGCTAAGACCCGAACATCCAAAGAAAGAGGTCGCTCCCCGACGGATAAATAGGCAAGACTACCCATACTGGCTGACTTCCGGCTCAAAGCATTGGCCACCACATTGGTCTTCCCCGGATGATAAAAGAATGGTAATATCATAATCCGTCAGCAACTCTGACCATCTCCTCTGCCTTATGTTTAACTCCTTCTATTTGAATAGATACTGTAAGCTCTTATGATCCGTGAACACCTTACATGGAACAACATACAAATAATGCCTCCAAATCTTCAATGCATGTACAATAGCTGCTAACTCCAAGTCATGAATTAGATAGATCTTCTCATGAACCTTCAACTGACGAGAAGCAAGGTTATAACCTTGCCATGCCGCATCAACACTGCACCAATCCCGACCCGTAAAGCATCACAATACACGGTAAACGATCCTGAGCCTGTGGGAAAAATTAACACAGGTGCCATGGTCAAGTCTTTCTTGAGCTTCTGAAAGCTCGCCTCACACTCATCAGACCACCTGAACTGAGCACTCTTCTGAGTCAACCTGGTCATCGGGGCTGCAATGGATGAGAATCCCTCCACAAACGGGCGATAATAACCTGCTAAGCCCAAGAAACTCCGGATCTCTGTAGCTGAGGTGGGTCTAGGCCAATCTCTAACTGCTGAAATCTTCGTGGGATCGACCTGAACACCCTCTAACGATACCACGTGGCCTAGAAATGCAACTGAACTCAACCAGAACTCACACTTGGAAAAGTTTGCATACAATTGTCTATCCCTCAAAGTCTGGAGGATGACTCTAAGGTGCCGCTCATGCTCCTCTCGGCTGCGAGAGTATATCTATGTCATCAATGAAAACAATCACACCTGATTCCAAATAAGGCCTGAAAACTCGGTGCATCAACTCCATAAAAGTAGCGGGGGCATTTATCAGCCCAAATGAAATCACCAAGAACTCATAATGCCCATAACGAGTGCGAAAGGCTGTCTTAGGGACATAGGATGCCCTAATCTTCAGCTGAAGTAACCAGATCTCAAGTCAATCTTGGAAAACACTAAAGCACCCTAAAGCTGGTCGAATAAATCATCAATCCTCGGCAAAGGATACTTGTTCTTACTAGTAACCTTATTCAACTGCCGGTAGTTTATACACATCCTCGTCGAGTCATCTTTCTTCTTGACAAACAATATTGGAGCACCGCAAGGAGAAACACTAGGCCTAATGAAGCCTTTATTCAACAAATCTTGCAACTGGTCTTTCAACTCCTTCAACTCTGGCGGGGCCATACGATACGGCGGAGTAAAAATAGGCTGGGTGCCCTGAGCTAACTCAATACAAAAATCAATATCCCTGTCGGGTGGCATACCCGGCAGGTCAGCAGAGAATACCTTTGGAAACTCACGAACCACGGGCACAGACTCCAGGGAAGGAACCTCGGTGCTAGAATCATGAACATAGGCCAGATAGGCCAAACAACCCTTCTCGACCATGCGCCGAGCCTTCATATAAGAAATAACTCTACCAGAAGAATGACTAGGAGTCCCCCTCCACTCCAAACGAGGAACCCCTGGCAAGGCCAAGGTCACTGTCTTGGCATGACAGTCTAGAATAGAATAATAGGGGGACAACCAATCCATCCCCAATATAACATCAAAGTCAACCAAATCGAGAAGCAAAAGATCAACCTGAGTCTCCAGACCACCAATGACTACTAAGCAAGCACGGTAGACTCGATCTACATTATTGAATCACCCACCGGTGTAGACATATGCACAGCAGTACTTAAGGGATCACGGGGCATACTCAAATAAGGGGAAAAATATGAAGACACATAGGAGAATGTAGAACCCGGATCAAATAACAACGAAGCCTCTCGGCTGCAAACTGAAACCGTACCTGTAATAACTGCATCAGAAGCCTCAGCATCAGATCTGGCAGGAAAAGCATAGCACCGGGGTTGAGCCCCTCCAACCTGATCATCTCTGGGTCGACCTACTGCGGCCTAACCTCTACCTCTCGTGGAATGTCCTCCACCTCTATGAGTCTGAACTCTACCTCTGGCACCCCGACTGCAACCCCTAGTTGGCTGAGGGGGTGGGGGTGCACCTGATGCGGGAACTATGGCACGGGATACCTGATACTGAGAGCCACCAGAACCTTGGGGCAAAACCTAGAAATGTTCCCCAAACCACCGCAAGAATAACAAGGCCTTTGCCGATGTGGTTGCTGACTCTGGAACTGGCCCTGTCAACCCTAATAACCACCCTGGAAGCTCTGAAGCGGCGGTGCACTGATAGGTGCTGGTGGTGCACCAATAAGAGCTGGCGGTGCACTGTGAGCTACCTGAAGTGCCGACTGATAGGGCCTGGGAGGATGACCTCTGCCTGATGAATCCCTGCCCCCAGATGAGGCTCCACTGAATCGACCGAAGTGACGGAGCCTCTTGTCAGCCCCCTGACCACCACCCTGTGACATAATCGTCTCAATCCTCCTGGCCACATTGGCTGCATCCTGGAACAAAATATCAGTACCTGGCTCCTTGGCCACCTAAAGCCTGATGGGCTGAGCCAAACCCTCAATAAACCTCCTCACTCTCTCATGATCAGTGGGGAGTATCATTATGGCATGCCGAGCTAGAGTGATGAACCTGGCCTCGTACTAGTGGCAGACATAGATCCCTGGTGGAGGCGCTCAAACTGCCTCCGAAGATCCTCCCTCTGCGTAACTGGAAGGAACTTCCACACAAATAACTCGGAGAACTAATCCCAAGTCAATGGTGCAGACTCAGCTGGCCTGGTCAAGCAATAGTCTCTCCACCAAGTCTTGGCGGAACCCGAAAGACGAAAAGTAGCAAAATCAACTCCATTGGACTCTACTATGCCCATATTCCGAAGAACCTCATGACAGCTGTCCAAATAATCCTGGGGATCCTCTGATGGTGAACCAATAAACGTAGTAGTGAATAACTTGGTGAATCTATCCAATCTCCATAAAGCATCTGTTGACATAGCTGCTCCCTCAACTATCGGGGCCACAATGTCCGGCTGAACTACTCCGGCCGTCTGAGGTACCGGAGTTTGGAACTGAGGATCTAGATGCTCTGGCGTGCGAGTAGCCAGAGTCTGGGTCCCTCCCCATCCTGAGAGATGTCTGGTGCAATAGGAAGAAGACCGTCCTGAGCCACACTCTCCATGAGTCCCACTAAGCGGACTAGAGCGTCCTGAAGCACCGGGATGGCAATGAACCCCTCTGGGACCTGAGCTGGTCCAACTGGAGCTGTCTGAGTAGGAACCTTACCGGCAAAGTCCACCTGTGGGTCCTCTACTGGGGCTGCTGCTCCTGGCTGAGCCCTGCCTCTGCCTCGGCCTCGGCCCCTCGTAGGGGCTACAACAGGAGAGTCGAGCTACTGATCGGTAGATGAGTAAGCACGCGTTCTCGCCATCTGCGAGAGAACAGAATCGAAACTCAATTAGCATTTAGAGTTCAAATCTCTGTACCAATCACTCAGACTCTACCAAGTTTGTCTGCGAGTTGTGAGACCTAAGCAACCTAGTGCTTTGATACCAACTTGTCACGACCCGAAATCCCACCTTCAGGCTGTGATGGCGCCTAACGTTGCACCCGCTAGGCAAGCCAACGTGTTAACTGAATTGATTTATTAACAAGTGAAAATAACAAACACTGACTAGATAATAGAGATAAAGTGCGGAAGCATTAACATAAATCTAAATAACAATAGCTAATAACGCAGAAATCCCTTTAAGTACAACCCAGAAGTGGAGTCAAAACCTCACGAACTAGTCTAAGATTTGACTAAAAATGACAGTTTGAAAATAAAATGATGTATCTGTCTGCAAAACACATAAATGACATAATGAAAGATAGATAGGGACGCCGAGATCCACGAACGCCATGCGGAACTACCTCGGTGTCGTCTGGAATGGACTGAAGGACACTCCCACTAACGATGTCCACTAGGTCCGGCTGCGTAATCTGCACAACATAAAAAAGTGCAGGTGTAGCATCAGTACAACCGACCCTATGTACTGAGTAAGTGTCGAGCCTAACCTCAGCGAAGTAGTGACGAGGCTAGGACACGACGACAAATTGTAGCTGTGCAGTTCAATAAAATAGTAGAAAATAAACAAGGATACAGTTACGTGAAGAACATGCTGGGGGTAAGAGGGGCAACAATTGCTAAAATAGTAGAATCAAGTACTAATGGAAATGTAGAAGCAAAACAGGAAATATCAACCCGAACAAGTAAAATAGACAGGAGAAAAACACGGCATGACCCCTCGTGTATAGCCTCAAATCACACAGCATGGAATGTCCCCTCGCGCATAAACAATAATGACTCGGCATGGAATGTCCCCTCGTGCATCAACAATAATCAATCGGCACAGAATGTCCCCTCGCGCATAAATAATAATCAATCGGCACGGAATTTCCCCTCGCGCATAAATAATAATCAATCGGCACAGAATGTTCCCTCGTGCATAAATATAATCAATCGGCACAGAATGTTCCTTCGTGCATAAATATAATCAATCGGCATAGAATGTTCGTTCGTGCATAAATATAATCAATCGGCACAGAATGTTCCTTAGCGCTTAAATATAATCAATCGGCACGGAATGTTCCTTCGAGCATAAATATAATCAATCGACACGTAATGTTCCTTCATGCATAAATATAATCAATCGGCACGGAATGTTCCTTCGCGCATAAATATAATCTATCGGCACGCAATGTTCCTTCGTGTATAAATATAATCAATCAGCACATAATGTTCCTTCATGCATAAATATAACCAATCGGCACGGAATGTTCCCTCGTGCATAAATATAATCAATCGGCACAGAATGTTCCTTCGTGCATAAATATAATCAATCGGCACAGAATGTTCCTTAGTGCTTAAATATAATCAATCGGCACGGAATGTTCCTTCGAGCATAAATATAATCAATCGGCACGGAATGTTCCTTCGCGCATAAATATAATCTATCGGCACGCAATGTTCCTTCGTGTATAAATATAATCAATCAACACAGAATGTTCCTTCATGCATAAATATAACCAATCGGCACGGAATGTTCCTTCATGCATAAATATAATCAATCGTCAAGGAATGTTCCTTCGTGCACGATGAGTGTAAAATAAACAATTGATATGAAAGTTTAACAATACGACATTCCAAACGTTCAGAAATAATCAACAAAATTCTATTGTCCCGACAAGGGACTCAGCTATAACCAATCTCGCTCAAAAGTGTAATCAACAGTAAATCCTCAACCGAACACATAATCAAGACTTTCTACGTCATGAAGTAACCTCAAGGTACCACTTTCAAGGTTCCCAATAATTCACAACACGGAAAATATCAAAGAACATTAAACAACTCATCAATATCGACTAACGGGCATGCTTGACCACAAAATATAGGTACCCGTCACCTCACCTATACATTGGACATAAATTACACATAGTACATAAGACTCTATACCTATTCCCTCAAGCTAAGGTTAGGACAAACACTTACCTCGGCTCCAAGAATGCAAGTCAAGCCTCAATCACGACCTTTCTTCTTGAATCCCACTCCGAAACGATAATATCTAGATATAATTGACTTAATAACATCAATAATAATTCAGTAACTCAATCCCAAACCCTATTTATACATTTCCCATAATTCTTCCAAAAATACCAAAATTCGACCCTTGGCCTGCTTGGTCCAAACTCGAGGTTCGGACCAAAATGCGATCACCCATTCCCCCACGAACACGAATATACAATTTGTTTTGAAATCCGAACCCAAAATGAGGTTGAATTACCAAAATTTCCAAAAGCCCTAACTCTACCCCAAAACCCCCAATTTCCACCCTTGATTCCATGTTTTTAGGCCTAAAATTTAGTGATTGATGAAGGAAAATGGAAGAAACTAGAGTTAAGATCACTTACCTAAGTGGTTATGGAGGAAAGATAGCTTGGAACTCGGCTATGGGGCTTGAAGAATAAGGAGATGGTGAAAATATGAAAATCCCGTAATGGGTATTATGTTTTTGGACATATTAAGTAACTGGGCGATATTACTCTACGCGATCGCGACATGTGCCCTGCTATCGGTAGAGTTCTGGCCTTAGACTTACGCGATTGCTAACGAAAGAATGCGTTCGCATAGAACAGTTTGCTACCCAGCCCCAACCCCACAGGATACTTATGCGATCGCAGACATAGGGGCGCGATTGCGTAGAGCTAAGCCTAAGGCTCCGCGTTCGCACTCAGCTCTTTGCGATCGCGCAGAGAAAATTTACCCCCTTTCCAAAATGCACGTCACGATCGCGTGCAATAGACCGCGATTGTAGAAAATGAATAACTGGACACCAGATACAGCCTAAAACACCAGAAACTTCCTAAGCTTAGCACCCCGACACCTACCCGAAACTCACCCGAGCCCTCGGGGCTCAAAACCATATATACACACGACTTCAAAATCATCCTACGAATTTATTTGGGTAATATAACCATCAAAATAACATCAAAACAATGAATTAAACTCCAATCTATAGAATTTTCTCAAACTTCATAAACTTCTAAATTCTTCGATTTTGATCTGAAACACGTCAAACCAAGTCCGTTTCTTACCAAATTTTACAGATAAATCACATAACACATATTGAACCTGTTTCGAGCTCCGGTACCATAACACGGGCTCGGTAATACAGATTTCACATCAAAGTTCATTTTCAAAAGTCTTTATTATTTCCAGAAAACAATTTTCTTTAAAAGTTCATTTCTCGGACTTGGGACCTCGGATTTCGATTCCGGGCATACGCCCAGATCCCATATTTTCCTTCGGACCCTCCGAGACTATCAAATCACGGGTCCGGGTCCGTTTACCAAAAATGTTGACCAAAGTCAACTTTATTCAATTAATTATCATAAATTCTTCTGTTCAACATATTTCCACATATTGACTTCCCGGCTACGCGCTCGAGATGTTCACGCACATCGAGGTGAGATTAATGGAGGCTTTCGGGGCCTCAGAATACAGTTTTTGCTAAATTTACACAAGATGACCTTTTGGGTCATCACATAGGGTTGGAAAACTCTGAAACCTATGAGTATGAAGAACAGACGATACGTCGACATATGCATGATCCTAGCTGAAGGGAACCAATAATAGTTCCAAGTGATTCTAGCAGCACTCAACGAACCGAGCAATGTCCGCCAAGCCCTCACCCCCTCTGGTAGATTACAACTTGCGGCCCTGTCTGGGTGACATCAGATGTAGTTCAGCCAACTGTCATTGAAATTTATTACTACTAGATGATGATAAATGTGCTCTATGAACCATATCTGCAGAAAAATGTTGCATCCCTCGAAGTAATATTCACCCTCTTGGCAGCGGGTCAAAGCTCGAAAAGTATCTCCCAGAATCATGGGAAGAATGGTGTGATCCTCGCTACTTTGCGAAAACGAGACTACCGCAGCTAATCGAATTTTTATGCGCCCACCACGCTCTGGAAAGATCATGATCCCAAAAAATGATATCATGAACGTGAAGACTCTCAACTCCCTCCATGCGTCGAAACTCAATTGGTTGATGAATTATGTGCTCGAGAAGTTTTCAAGCCCTTTCTCATCCCCAAATCTGTCATAGAAATATTCCAACGAAACCCAACCTTTGTCCAGGCAACTCATTGGAATTCAACGGAGGCATAACTTTTTCAAAAAATTGTTCACACCAATTTTTCTCGGAGCAATAGGCTTTTTCCCATGAAGGTCCCTCTCTAATCTGGTAAACCCACCTAATTCTTCCAATGTAGGCGTCATTTCACAATCTTTGAACTTGAAGACACTGTTCAGGGGGTCCCAAAAACCTACTAAAGCCTCGATTAAATCTCTGTTAGGCTTAATCCCCATGATGTTTGTGAGGAAGTTGAGGTGCTTAAATACTTGATTCTATTCCCATGTCGCAAAACTAGCCCACCAATTACAGAGACTACTCGGGGTCTTATCTCTTATAAAAAACATAGGAGGTGTCTCGTCCTTTACCCTTTTCTGGTTGCTTCTTTATGGAGAATTCATGGTGAACCTAAGAATAAGATAAAAAGGGGTCAGGACTTTCCTAAGCTATATGAAATTCTGATTATTCCTTTTTATTTATTTTCAAAAAAGAAAAAAGCCATTTAGGACTCGATCTATCTACTATTTTTGAAATTAGCAGACACAAAAAGTAGGAAAATGACTATTATTATAAAACGGCCTTTTGATTCTTCCACAAAAGGCTTAAAGAATTTCTCGGTAAAACGGCTAAGCATTGAGAAAAAAATAATAATAAAAAATAGGCAAAATAAACAAAATGACTACTTTAATGAAAACGGCCCTTCGGTACTCCCGAGAGAGGTTCAAAGGCTGTCTCGGCATGTATAACCAGACAAAAATAGCATTTTTTCAGGAAAATTTTATGCACATGTGGAATGTTAAGCTCTTTTTTTTTTTTTGTGAAAAATATGGGCTGAACCAGACGGTGGTTGCCTACGTATCATGTGAGAACATGAATCAGATCTTGTGTAGCTCGGGGGAAGATCAGTAATAAAGGAAATAAACTAACTCTTTTTTTGAATTTTGAATTCTTTCATTTTTAATTTTCGAAAGAAATACTATAAAGGATAAAGAAAATATTTTTTGATTTCGATTTTTTTTTTTTTTTCATTCTTTATTTTTCGGTCAATTTCGAAAGAAAAAATATTTTTGGAATTTTATATTATGAAAGATAGACTTCTAAAGAATTTTTTTTTGAATCTTGAATTTTCTTTTCACTTTCAAAAAAGAAAAAAGAAAAAAGAAATTCTAAAGAATAATGAAAAATATTTTTTTTTGGATTTTAGAAGAAATTAAAAAAAAATATTATTAGATTTTTTTGTTTAAAAATTGGGGACTCAAAGAGAGATTTTTCTAACATATGAAGTAAAATAAAATACTTTTGGATTTTTAAAAATTGGGGTCCAAAAGAAAGATTTTCATAAAGAAGGAAGTAGAGGAAAATATTTTGAATTTTTGAAAATTTTGGTCTAAAAGAAAGACTTTCTACCGAAGGAAGTAAAGGAAATATTTTTAGATTTTTTTTTGAAAAATTGTGGGTTGGACCCGATAAAGGTTGCCTATGTATCTCACATCCGGTGAGAATCAAATCCGCGTAGTTCAGTGAAACTGAGTATTTTTCTCTTTTGACTTTTTATGAAATTAATCTTTACACCTCACGTCAGACTACTACAAAATCTTAGTAAAAAAAAGATTATTTGTACTAAACTAGACAATGTTTTTTTTTTTTAATTCTGCTCAACTATTTTCTAAAGCCGGTCAACAACGCAAACAAGCCTTCCAAATGATGTAACAAGTAGCACAAAAGTAGATATGATGATATTACAAAAGTGGACATGATGGTCTCAAAGAGGATACCTGTCTTATACGGACTCGACCCCTGTGTCGAGTTTCGCTAAGTCAAATTCACGTGATGAAAATAAAGTGAACCTACTAAGGACGACATGAGGTTTGTTCTTCTAGGTTTAAATCCTAGTGGAGAATGTATCTAGACTGACTTACTCGAGCGGACAACTCGAGCCGAGGAGGGTCAGTATATCCGTAGCATTGCTTTCTGGCTTAACTGGTGGTGCCCCCTGCCTAAAACATGTGTGACTAAAATCCTTCACCGAGTGACAAGCACCTCGTCTATCTCAAAGAAAGTGGGCTATGTCAAGCAAATGTCCAATTTTTAATTTCAAGAAGACTCAGAGGGGGTGCATAAGAAGACAATTTATATGTACAGTTCAACAATATCAAAGCCGTAAAAAGCGAACAAGTAGCACATTAGTCACAAATAAATCACAATATATACAAAATTGATGAAGCCAAATAAAAAGTCAACATGTACAAGCTCGAATTTTGGTTGTCCCCAGCGAAGTCGCCAGAGCTGTCACACCCCTTTTCTACCCCCCAAAAGATGTATGTGTTATATGGATTGTGGGTTAAAGAGTTTTTCCAATTAAAGTGACAATTTTGAAATAGGAATTATTTTGTTATTCAGAGTCGCCACATGGAATTGATTTTTTTGGTGTTCCAAGTCACCTTTTATTTGAATCCCTAGTCAAAGGAAGGTTTGACTCTTTTATTATTGGGCTGCGAAAACAAAGTACAGGTAAGAAATTCTGTTGACCGGGGAGAAGGTGTAAGGCATTCCCCGAGTCCCGTGGTTCTAGCACGATCGCTTTATTGACTTAAACTTGGCTTGAATTAATTCTGAATAAACTGGCTTTATTAATTTCTATGTTTTACTTCTCCGCCTTTATTTCTTGATTATTAGAAAAATTAAAGAAAATTTTGAATAATAAGATGTTGTAACCACACTACGCAAGCGAATCTGTGATCGCAATGAAATTTATTAATTTTATCATAACAACGCTACGCAAGCGAATCCGTAGTTATGACAAGAATTATTAGCACATTATTACTTTTTTTAAAAAGAAAGTTACTACACTTGACAAAATTAATTTTTTTAAATTTATTAAAAGGTACTATCGCGTTACGCAAGCGAATCCGCGACTATGAGAAATAACTAGATTATAAATTAACTAAAATCAATGGATAAGGTATGAGATTATTTGATTAATTTATTGAATGTTATTAAAGCGTGCCTACTATTTTCCTAGCGTTTAAATTAATAACAAAAGTGCTCAAACTTTTTTTTATTACTTGTTCGACCAAAAAAAAGGAACAAATATGACATTATTAAAATTATTTTTTAACTAATGCAAGACATTAAACCCGGGAAAATCTTATGCTAAACTTCATGGTTTTAGGCCACTTATTTTATTTAACAAAAGACAAATTATCGATTTTAAGAAAAAGCCCACTTACTTCTATTGTCATTGAGCCTACAAATTTTAGCTTGTTTAGCCCATGTTGCTTAAGAGCCTCAATGACAAATACAACACAAAGTGACAAATATTCTTCTAAGCCCAAATTGCTCATCACGATGATATCCCAATTAAAATTGTTTTTCATAAAAAGAAACTCACATGCTAATTATTATCTTTTCTATTTCACCTCCTAAATCAATTTATTTCTTAAGTACTAACATAATATTTCTACTTATTTACACCAACATGGTACTACTCAGACTATCAACTCATTAGTAACGTAAACACCTTAAGCATTTGGATCCACTTTCATAATTACAAATCACAACTACATATAAAAAGTACAAAAAAACGGTAATCCTTTAGTGCTAAAGAGAAGAACCATATAATAACATTATGTTGACTATACTTTAAGCATCAAAACATTTGAATCTAGAAGTCTTTCCTAGATAATTATACATGAACCTTAAAAGTAACGCACATAAAAGATCCCAAACTAAACGAACATGGTTAAAAAATGAGGTTTTTATCTTTTCCTCAAACTAAGTAAACTTAACAAAATGCAATTTCAATTATATATATAAAGAAGAAATGATAATTTAACCAGTTTCCGACATATTTACATGATGATAACAATAATATAACATTCATCTTGAAACAAAATCAAATCTAACATGTTCCATCAACCAAACCGGGATCAAATACTTCTTATTATCATCAAGAATCTGCAATATAAGGATTTGAAAGTTACCTGGTTTGCAGAATGATAAAAATACAACAATGCAGCAACACAAATTCAGCAGAAACAACAACAACTCGAGTGTTAAGGCAACCCAGAAAACTCAACAAATATGCTTGAAACTAGTAGCTACCAACCTCAGACATTGCTTAATAGATGTTTCTATTTTGTCAAAGTTTTTGAACTCAAAAAAATACTTACAAAGGTCTGAAATTTCAGCTTGCTATATATATTAAGCTGCTGATTTTTCTCAAGGATATATGTCTTTTTTAGAGTGTAAAAGATGATCTCTCAATGTAAAATAGAGTATTCCTCCCAAAATCTGCCCTAAAGTGAAAGAAAGACCCTCCCTTTATAGGAGAGGAGAGACATGATTTCATTCTGAAAATCTGTTCAAAGGACAGATTTTTCACCAAAATCTGTCTAACACTATTCAAAGGACATCTCTTTGTTAAAAATTCTGTCTAAAGAATAATATTCCTACCAAACATGGACAGTACTTTGGAGTATTGTAACTCCAAAATAGTCCTAGATAGTATAAATTAAACCAAACATGGACCCTACACTCAAGTATTCTACTACCCTCACAAACCAATATCAAACTAAACTATTGCTCTAAACTAGAATGTGCAAAATCAAGTAATTAGACTTGAACCATCAACAAAAGAATCTAATGACTATAAACAAATAAAACATGTAGTTAAAGCCTTAAACTAGTAAGCTTAAACATGGACAAAACTAAAGAATCTAATGACTATAAACAAATAAAACATGTAGTTAAAGCCTTAAACTAGTAAGCTTAAACATGGACAAAACTAGAATTAATGAACATGAAATTGGAACTTAATAACCAAGGCAACACAGGATACATGTTGATAATGAAACAACTATCGAGTTGACTGAAACACGAAATCAAAAACGAGACTAAACACGAAATACCGGTCACTAACAGCTTTTGAACTAAAGAAAAATACCAAAATCAATCGCAAAAACCAGAATATCAATGAACTTCGCCAATTACAAATAGCTAATAGGATTTCGAAAGTGATTAACAAAATCGATTGACTAAACAAAACGTAATGGAAAAGTAAACGACCAACTAATACATGATTCAAAAGTATTAAGCAACAACTAACATTACTAACTCTAAACTAACTAATGACTTAACTAAATATAAATAAAGTACATGAACGAGCAAAGAAAAATCAGAAATTTAAACCTACGCAAACTACAATGAAATAGAAAGAAAAAGAAAAAGAAAAAGAAAAAGAAAAAGAAAAGGGACATAAGGGATTAGGGTGCACCAGAAACGCGAGTGCCCGAGACAGTGGTGGTGCGGCAGTGGTGCCGATTCGGGCAGTGATGGATGAAGTTTTGACGCCAGGCACTCTTCTTGTTGTTGTCCCGTCATTATCAACTCCAATCAAATTGAAGTCCAATAACGAACTCTGCAACGAGAAAGGCTCGTTCGAGCCAAAGTATAAGTGACCTGTAACCCGCCAGAATTTAGCCACCGGGGTTTCGAATTCAAACCAAGAAAGAATGGTAGATTAGGAAAGAAACTCACACTCATCTAGGTATTAATTAGTGGTGAGGTCTCAAAATTGACAAATTTGAGGAGAAATAGGCGGCTAGGGTTTTGGTTTTTTATAGATTCATGGATATTGAGATGGAGTTTGAGGATTTGGGGTTCGGATATGAGTAAAGGATGAAGAGACGAGGAACTCGTGAAATTTTGAGGGGTTTTGGGGGGTGGCGCGCGGTGGGGCAGAGGCGACTAGGGTTTGGGTTTGTCGATTGTTGGTGGAGATTTGGGGAATTTTGGTTGTAGGTCTAGAAATGGGGTAAGTAGAGGAAGGAGATGGTGTAGGTTTGATGGTGTTTGGAGCACCACCGACGGCGGCGCACGGTGGTGATAGTGGAGGGGGGCAGCGGCGGCTTAAGAGAGGGTGAGAGAGAGGAGAGAGTAAAGAGAGAGGGGTCTAGGGTTTGTATTAAGTGAAAAAATGGCCAAAAATCTGATTTACAAAGGATTTTATACCTTTGAGGAAATTAAACCAGGACCGTTGGATCTTGAGAATTGAAGGGCTGAGATTGGATCTTGGTTCCACTTAATGAAACGAAGTAGTTTTGTTTAAAACTACGTCGTTTTAACCCTCCTATAGCAGCCACTTAATTGGCATTAAAATTGCACTCTTAGCCACCCAACCATTTCAATTTTTACCATTTTCCTTTAATCCTATCTCATTAAGCTATAATCTAATTAACCTAAATATTAACTAATAAAATTAAACCTAATAAAACTCATTAGCTATCAATTGAATTAATCATATGAGAAATTAAATTGATTAACTTATCAAATAATTAGTCAATTAAAAGAGCAAACACACAAAAATATAATATTTTTTTGGTATTTTTGTGATAAGGAAAATTGCAATAACAAATTTTTGGAGATGTTAAAAATAGTGCAAAAATTAGGTATTCACACTACCTCTCTGAGGTTAGGCGGGAACTTACTGAGTACATGTTGTTTTTCATACTCATGCTACACTTGTTGTGCATTTTTATTGCACAGGTACCTTCATAGCGATGTGGCTAGTTTGGAGACTTAGGCGAGGTGCATCATCCGGAGGCGATCCACAGCTGACAGAGTCTCCCTCGTATTGTATTACTTTATATTAATTTCCTTGTACAAGTGTATTTCGGACAAGCTTTGTAGTAATTGTAAAATTATTAGAAATTGCTCATGCACTTGTGACACCGGGTTTTGGGATGTGTATGGGATGTATTTTATAAAAATGGAATATTAAACTGTCATATTTACTTAACAAATTTTTGTTTAGTTATTACGTAATATGTTAAAGGTAATGATTTCAAAAATGTTTAAACAAGAATTTATTTCAGCTAATTAATGATTGGCTTGCCTGACGATGGTGTCCGGCGCCATCACGACCTTAATAGTTTTTGGGTTGTGACAGTCGGGGTGGTTTTACTTAGAAAATCTGGTGTCTTGTGATTGTTGCTGGTGCCCAGGAAATTTACCCTATGTGAACGCATGGGTATACATGCGAACGCAATACACACGCGGGAAAGGGGGCTGGGTAACACTATGCGATCGCACAGTACAGGGTGCGAAAGCGCAGCATGAAAATTACTCTACGTGAACGCACCCATGTAGTCGCGAACACATAAAGTATTGGGGGTCTGGGGGCTGGGTAGTGATAACACAGTGCGAACACATCCTCTTCGACACGAACGCGATGGGAAGAGGGGTAGAAGCCTATGCGACCGCATAGCAGGGGTCGCGATCGCATAGCTTGTCCATCCAGTGTCTTAAAAACAGTAGCAAATCGGGATTAAACCAAAAACTCATAACTTCTTCTTCTAAACTCCGATTTGGGCAATTTTTGAAAGATAAATTCACCACAAAACCATAAGTATTGTTATTAGACTCGTTTCCTTCAATTACCATTAACACCCATTAGATTTCTAGGCCTAAATCATGTTCTTAAGGGTAGAACATTGGGGATTTGGGTAGAGTTAGGGCTTTTTAAATAATTGGGATTTAGACCTCGTTTTGGGATCAAATTTCGAAAATAATTATATATTCGGGCTCGTGGGTGAATGGGTGATCGGGTTTGGTCCGAACCTTGCATTTTGAACAAGCAGGCCCGGGGTCGATTTTTTGTTTTTTTGCGAAGAATGATGGAAAACCTATAATTAAGCATTGAGATCAAATTGTTTGGCATTTATTGATGTTATTGATTTGAATATGTCTAGATACAATCAATTTGGAGTTGAGTTAAAAAGGAAAAGCGGTGATTGAGGCGTGATTTTGGTCATGGAAGTCGAGGTAAGTGTTTGGCCTAACTTTAGCTTGAGGGAATAAGTGTTGAGTCTTATTTGCGATGTGTTTATACCATGTTCAATGTATAGGTGAGGTGACGAGTACATATATGTTGGTGTCAAACACGCCCGTGAGTCGGAAATTATGAATTATGTGATTTTCATTGATATTTACGGTGTTATAGCTTGAATTTCACTTTAGTGGTTGTTCATTCGGTGGAAATTCTTGGTAATGGATATTGTTGAGTATTTTTTCGGTTAAGGAATCTTATGTAAAGATATGTACTTGAGCAAGATTGGTTATAGTTGTGTCCCTTGCCGGGATAGTGATATTTTTACTGTTGTTCCCTTGCCGGGATGTTATGATTTATGATTCATGTTGTTGATTTATATTTGCTAAACTTCTGCTATTGATATTTTTTGGGTGAGGAAGAGTGTAAAGAACGAAGGGTGATGTCGTGTATTGATTATTGTGAGGAAGAGTGTAAAGCACGAAGGGTGATGCCGTGTATTGATTATTGTGAGGAAGAGTGTAAAGCACGAAGGGTGATGCCGTGCCATGTTATGATATTAAAAGCACGAAGGGTGATGCCGTGCCATTTCTATTTATTGTTTGGTGAGGATGATAGTAAAAGCACGAAGGGTGATGCCGTGCACTTGCGTTTCAATTTATTATTTGGTGAGGATGAGAGTAAAAGCACCAAGGGTGATACCGTGCATTGTTTTCTCTGTGATTGTCATTTCCTGTTGTTACTTAGATAATTGAACTGTTGTCTTATTTCGTTATTTCTTTTATCTGATATTGCTTTTCCCCCAGCATGTTTCCTCTTTTCCCTTGTACTTAGCTGGTTATTCTTGTTGTTATTATTTCTTCCGAATATTATTAAATTGCATAGGTTGTCTGATTGTCGTGTCCTAGCATCGTCACTACTTCATCGAGGTTAGGCTTGACACTTAATCAGTACATGGGGTCGGTTGTACTAATGTTACACCTGTACATCTTTTGTTGTGCAGATCCCAGTACAAGACCCTTTGGACATTAGAGCTAGGAGGCTGCCTTCAGTCTAGTCGGAGACACCGAGGTAGTCCTGCAGGCATCCGCAGGACTTGGCGTCCCCTTCCACTTCTTTATTTTTTTTCTAGTTATTTCAAAAACAAATGTATTTACTTCTTTTCAGTCCATTATATGTATTATTCATAGATAGTCCGTGATATTGTGACTCCAACATTCTGGGATTTGGATAGTTTTGGTGAAATTTTGTAAAGGTTTTGTATGGGAATATACATGTCTTGTTTCATCTTAGATTCGTATTTATGTTATGTGGAAATTAACCTGTTTTCGACTGTTAATAAAGAAACAAAGTAAATTGAATATTCACGTTGGCTTGCCTAGCGAGTTCAATGTTAGGCTCCATCACGGTCCCGACGGTGGGAAATTCGGGTCGTGACAAGTTGGTATCAGAGCACTAGGTTGCATAGGTCTCACATTTCACGGACAAGCTTAGTAGGGTCTGATGGATCGGTATGGAGACGTCTGTGCTTATCCTCCAGAGGCTATTGAGTTTAGGAATGACTTCACATCTATTCTTCTCTGTCGTGCGATTTGAATTTCTAAATGCTAACTGTATTTCTATTATATTCTATCGCAGATGGAGAGAACACGTGTTTCTTCATCCACTGATCAGCAGCCCGAGCCTCCAGTTGCAGCTCCTACGAGGGGCCGAGGATGAGGCCGAGGCCGTGCTACAGGCCGAGGCAAGGGCAGAGCTCAGCCCAGAGCTGCAGCCCTAGTGGCGGAGCCTCAGGTAGAGTTTATTGATGGGGTTCCTACCCAGACAGTCCTGGTTGGGCAAGCTCAGGTTCCCGAGGGGTTCATTGCCACCCCAGTACTCCAGGATGCTCTTGTTTGTCTAGTGGGCCTCATGGAGAGTGTCGCTCAAGAAGGTTTGCTTCATGCAGCACCTGCCGTCTCTCAGGCTGGGGGAGGAGCCCAGACTTGCGCTACTCGCACTCCGGAGCAGTTGGCTCCTCAGTTTCAGAATCCAGTAGCTCAGCCAGCTGGGGTAGTTTAGCCGGGTATTATGGCTCAGACCGGTGATAGATCAACTATGTCTGCTGATGCTTTGTGGAGGTTGGACAGGTTCACCAAGCTCTTCACTACTATATACAGAGGTGCATCTTCAGAGGATCCCCAGGACTATTTGGATAGCTTCCATGAGGTTCTACGGAACATGGGGATAGTGGAGATCAATGGGGTCGACTTTGCTACTTTTCGCCTGTCCGGTTCCGCCAAGACCTGGTGGAGAGATTGTTGTTTGAGTAGACCGGCGGGATCATCGCCTTTGACTTGGGCCCAGTTCTCCGATTTGTTCTTGGAGAAGTTTCTCCCTATCACTCAGAGAGAGGATTTTAGGAGGCAGTTTGAGCGTCTCCAGCAGGGTTCTATGACCGTCACTCAGTATGAGACCAAATTCATCACTTTGGCCCGACATGCTATCATTATACTCCCCACCGACTGAGAGAGCGTGAGGAGGTTTATTGATGGGCTAGATCAGCCGATTAGACTACAGATGGACAGAGAGACAGGCAATGATATTTCATTTCAGGAGGCGGCCAATGTGTCTAGGCGAGTCAAGATGGTCTTATTTCAGGGTAGTGGTTAGGGATTTGACAAGAGGCCTTGTCATTTTGGCCGGTTCAGTGGTGCCTTATCTGGAGGCAGGGATTCTTTTGGCAGGGGTCATCCTCCTAGACCCTTTCAGTCATCACTCCAGGTATCCCGCAGTACACCACCAGCTCCTATCAATGCACCACCAGCTCCTATCAGTTTTCAGAGTGGTTACTCCGGTTGACAGGGACAGTTTCAGGGCCAGCAGTCTCAGCAGTCGAGATCTTGTTATACTTGTGGTGGCCCGGGGCACATTGCTTAATTTTGCCCCCGAGCCTCGAGTGGTTCTCAACACCAGGGTTCCCGTGCTATGATTCCCGCACCAGGTGCTCCACAACCCCTTCAGCCAGCTAGGGGTGGAGGTCGAGGTGCCTGAGGTAGAGGCCAGACAGTTAGAGGTGGAGGTCATGCTATTAGAGGTAGAGGTCAACCCGCAGTAGGTCGACCCAAGGATGTTCAGATTGGTGGGGCCCAGCCCTAATGTTATGCTATTCCCGCCAGGCCTGAGGTTGAGTCCTCCGATGCAATCATTACAGGTATGGTTTTAGTTTGCAGTAGGGATTCCTCGGTCTTATTTGACCCACGGTCCACATATTCCTACGTGTCCTCATATTTTTATTCTTATCTGATTATGCCTTGTGATCCCCTGAGTACTCCTGTATATGTATCTACACCGGTGGGTGATTCTATTATGGTAGATCGAGTCTACCGTTCATGTATAGTGGTTATCGGTGGTCTTGAGACCATAGTAGATCTTCTATTCCTTGATATGGTCGATTTCGATGTTATTTTGGGGATGGATTGGTTGTCCCCCTATCATGCCATACTAGACTGTCATGCCAAGACTGTGAACTTGGCCTTGCTGGGAGTGCCTCTATTGGAGTGGAGGGGGGCTCCAGGCCATTCTTCCAGCAGGATTATCTCATATATGAAGGCTCGATGCATGATTGAGAAGGGGTGTTTGGCCTATTTGGCTTATGTTCGTGATTCACCAAGGTTCCTTCTATGGAGTCTGTGCCCATAGCCCGTGAGTTTCCCGAGGTATTCCCTGCAGACCTACCGGGTATGTCACCCGACAGGGATATTGACTTTTGCATTGATTTGGCTCCGGGCACTCATCCCATTTCTATTCGGCTGTATCGTATGGCCCCGCCATAGTTAAAGGATTTGAAAGAATAGTTGCATGATTTTCTTGATAAAGGCTTCATTAAGCCTAGTGTCTCGCCTTGGGGTGCGCCAGTGTTGTTTGTTAAGAAGAACGATGGGTCGATGGGGATATGTATAGATTATCGGCAATTGAACAAGGTGAACGTCAAGAACAAGTATCCACTGCCGCGAATTGATGATTTGTTTTATCAGCTTCAGGGTGCCAAGGTATTTTCGAAGATCGATTTGAGATTTGGATATCATCAGTTGAGGATTAGGGCATCCGATGTCCCTAAGACAACTTTCCGCACTCGATACGGGAATTATGAGTTCTTAGTGATGTCAATCGGGTTGACAAATGCCCCAGAAATTTTTATGGACTTGATGAACCGGGTGTTCAGGCCTTATTTGTATTCCTTCGTGATTGTCTTCATTGATGATATTCTGATTTATTTTCGCATCCGGGAGGAGCACGAGCAACACGTTCGAGTCGTTCTTCAGACTTTGAAGGACAGTCAATTCTATGCTAAGTTTTCTAAGTGTGAGTTTTGGTTGAGTTTAGTTGCATTCCTGGGTCATGTTGTATCAGCAGAGGGTATCCAGGTGGATCCCAAGAAGATTTCAGCAGTCAAGGATTGGTCTAGGCCCACATCAGCCACAGAGATTCGGAGTTTCTTGGGCTTAGCAGGCTACTATCGTCGGTTTGTGGAGGGATTTTCATCTATGCAGCCCCGATGACCAGGTTGACTTAGAAGGGTGCCCAGTTCAGGTGGTCAGATGAGTGTGAGGTGAGCTTTCAGAAGCTCAAGACAACCTTGACCACAACACCGGTGTTGGTTTTCCCCTCAGGTTCAGGGCCATATACTGTGTATTGTGATGCATCTCGGGTTGGACTTGGTGCAATGTTGATGCAGGATGGCAAGGTTATATGCTTCGAATCAGTTGAAGATCCACCAGAAGAATTATCAAGTTCATGATTTGGAGTTAGCAGCCATTGTTCACGCACTGAAGATTTGGAGGCATTATTTATATGGCGTGTCTTGTGAGGTGTTCACAGATCAAAGAGTTTGAAATATTTGTTCAAGCAGAAGGAGTTGAATTTGAGGAAGAGGAGATGGTTAGAGCTATTGAAGGACTATGATATCACCATCTTATATAACTTGGGAAAGGCCAATGTGGTGGCCGATACTTTGAGTAGGAAGTCAGCAAGTATGGGTAGTCTTGCTTATATTCCAATCGGTGAGAGGCCGCTTGCTTTGGATGTTCAGGCTTTAGCCAATCGATTCATGAGATTGGATGTTTCTGAGCCCGGCCATATTCTAGCTTATACAGTTGCTCGTTCTTCATTATTCGATCGTATTCGAGACCAGCAATATGATGATCCTCATTTGTGTGTCCTCAGGGATACGGTCCGGCACGGAGATGCCAAGCAGGTTACAGTTGGTGATGATGGATTTTTACGGATGCATGGTCGTATTTGTGTACCCAATGTGGATGGACTTCGTGAGTTTATATTGAAGGAGGCCCATAGTTCCCGGTATTCCATTCATCCGGGAGCCGCAAAGATGTACCAGGATTTGCGGCAGCATTATTGGTGGCGGAGGATGAAGAAAGATATTGTGTAATATGTAGCACGGTGATGGAACTATCAGCAGGTTAAGTACGAGCACCAGAGACCCGGTGGTTTGATGCAGCATATTGAGATTCCCGAGTGGAAATGAGAGCGTATCACTATGGATTTCGTAGTTAGGCTCCCGCTGACCTAGAGGGGGTTCAATGCAGTATGGGTCATTGTGGATATGCTGACCAAGTTAGCACATTTCATCCCTGTAGTAGTTTCATATTCTTCGGAGAGATTGACAGAGATTTACATCAGCGAGATTGTTCGCCTGCATAGTGTGCCCGTGTCTATTATTTCTGACCGAGGTATGCAGTTTACCTCGCATTTCTGGAGGGCAGTTCAGCGTGAGTTGGGAACGAGGGTTGAGTTGAGCACAACATTCCATCCTCAAATGGACGGACAATCCGAGCGTACTATTCAGATTTTGGAGGATATGCTACAAGCATGTGTCATTGACTTTGGAGGCTCTTGGGACCAGTTCTTGCCATTAGCTGAGTTTGCCTAGAACAACAACTATCAGTCAAGCATTCATATGGCTCCTTATGAGGCATTATATGGTAGGCGGTGTCGGTCGCCGATTGGGTGGTTTGAGCCGCGAGAGGCTCCATTGTTGGTTACGGAGTTAGTGCAAGATGCCTTGGATAAGGTTAAGATCATTCAGGATAGACTTCATACAGCGCAGTCCATGCAGAAGATTTATGCCGACCACATAGTTCGTGATTTGGCATTCATGGTTGGGGAGCGTGTATTGCTTCGGGTATATACCATTAAGGGCGTGATGATATTTGGGAAGAAGGGAAAGCTAAGTCCTAGATTCATTGGTCCATTTTAGATTCTTGACAGAGCGGGAGAGGTGGCCTACAGACTTGCGTTGCCACCAAATTTATCAACTGTGCATCCGGTGTGGATAGGCGTCGGGGTGGTTTTACTTAGAATATATGGTGTCTTGTGACTATTGCTGGTGCCCAGGAAATTTACCCTATGCGAACGCATGGGTATCCATGCGAACACAATGCACACGCGGGGAAGGGGGCTGAGTAACACTGTGCGATCGTACAGTACAGGGTGCGAACGCAGAGCATAGGAAAATTACTCTACGCGAATGCATCCATGTAGTCGCGAACGCATAGAGTATAGGGGCGCCTGGGGGCTAGGTAGTGATAACACAGTGCGAACGCATCCTCTTCGACACGAACGCGATGGGTAGGGGAGTAGAAGCCTATGCGATCGCATAGCAAGGGTCGCGATCGCATAGCATGTCCGTCCAGTGTTTTAAAAACAGTAGCAAATCTGGATTAAACCAAAAACTCATAACTTCTTCTTCTAAAATCCAATTTGGGCGATTTTTGAAAGAGAACTTCATCACAAAACCATAGGTATGTGTTCTTAGACTCGTTTTCTTCAATTTCCATTAACACCCATTAGATTTCTAGGCCTAAATCATGTTCTTAAGGGTAGAAAATTGGGGATTTGGGTAGAGTTAGGGCTTTTTGAATAATTGGGATTTAGACCTTGTTTTGGGTTCGGATTCCGGAACTAACTATATATTCAGGCTCATGGGTGAATGGGTGATCGGGTTTTGGTCCGAACCTCGCATTTTGACCAAGCGGGCCCGGGGTCAGTTTTTGACTTTGGGAAGAATGATGGACAACCTATAATTAAGCGCTGGGATGGAATTGTTTGGCATTTATTGATGTTATTGATTTGGATATGTCTAGATACAATCGATTTGGAGTCGATTTCAAAAGGAAAAACAGTGATTGAGGCGTGATTTTGGTCGTGGAAGTCGAGGTAAGTGTTTGGCCTAACTTTAGCTTGAGGGAATAGGTGTTGAGTCTTGCTATGTGTTTATACCATGTTCAACGTATAGGTTAGGTGACGAGTACCTATATGTTGGTGTCAAGCACGCCCGTGAGTCGGAAATTATGATATATGTGATTTTCATTGATATTTACGGTGTTATAGCTTGAATTTCACTTTAGTGGTTGTTAATTCGGTGGAAATTCTTGGTAATGGATATTGTTGAGTATTTGTTCAGTTAAGGAATCTTATGTAAAGATATGTACTTGAACGAGACTGGTTATAACTGTGTCCCTTGCCGGGATAATGATATTTTTACTGTTGTTCCCTTGCCGGGATGTTATGATTTATGATTCATGTTGTTGATTTATCCTTGCCAAACTTCTTCTATTGATATTGTTTGGGTGAGGAAGAGTGTAAAGCATGAAGGGTGATGTCGTGTATTGATTATTGTGAGGAAGAGTGTAAAGCACGAAGGGTGATGTCGTGCCATGTTATGATATTAAAAGCACGAAGGGTGATGTCGTGCCATGTTATGATATTAAAAGCACGAGGGGTGATGTCATGCCGTTTCTATTTATTGTTTGATGAGGATGAGAGTAAAAGCACGAAGGATGATACTGTACACTTGCGTTTCTATTTATTATTTGGTGAGGATGAGAGTAAAAGCACGAAGGGTGATACCATGCATTGTTTTCTCTGCGATTGTTATTTCCTCTTGTTACTTAAATAATTGAATTGTTGTCTTATTTCGTTATTTCTGTTATCTGATATTGCTTTCCCCCAGCATGTTTCCCCTTTTCCCTTGTACTTAACTGGTTATTATTGTTGTTATTATTTATTCCGAATGTTATTAAATTGCATAGGTTGTCTTATTGTCGTGTCCTAGCCTCGTCACTACTTCGCCGAGGTTAGGCTCGACACTTACTCAGTAGATGGGGTCGCTTGTACTGATGCTACACCTGCACATCTTTTGTTGTGCAGATCCTGGTACAGGACCCTTTGGACATTAGAGCTAGGAGGCTGTCTTCAGTCCAGACAGAGACACTAAGGTAGTCCTGCAGGCGTCCGTAGGCCTTGGCGTCCCCTTCCACTTCTTTATTTCTGTTCTAGTTATTTTAGAAACATATGTATTTACTTCTTTCAGTCCATTATATGTATTATTCGTAGATAGTCCGTGCTATTGTGACTCCAACATTCTGGGATTTGGATAGTTTTGGTGAAATTTCGTAAAGGTTTTGTATGGGAATATACATGTCTTGTTTCATCTTAGATTCTTATTTATGTTAATGTGGAAATTCACCTGTTCTCGACTGTTAATAAAGAAATAAAGTAAATTGAATATTCACGTTGGTTTCCCTAGCGAGTTCAACGTTAGGCGCCATCACGGTCCCGACAGTGAAAAATTCGGGTCGTGACATTAACATAATTATTTATAAAGTTTATGCTTATAGTTTATAATTATTTATAATAATTGTATGGTTAAATAAAATAAATGCTTATAGTTCATAATACTTTTTTTTTATAGTTGATAATATTTAAAGGAAAAAAACACAAAAAAAAATTAGTTTTTTTTTAAAAAACCAACCAAAGTTGGTCGGTTTTTGGTCAAACGGTCAACACTTAATGTACCGACCAAAATTACCGACCAACTTTGGTCGGTAGTTCTGAAATCAGAATTGAAATACGGGTTCCCCCCATTTCTCTTACCTTTCTTCCCCAAATTTTCCCTAACTCCTCACTCAATAACTTCCCCTCTCCTTTTCTATATCCCTCACACAAATCCCATTCCCCACCCAGCGTCGCCACCGCCCAGCTACCGCCGTCGCTGCCACTGCCACTGCCGCCCCTCTCCTTCTCCACCCCCTAAAAATTCTAGGTTTGAGTTACAACCCATTTCTTTGTTAATTCTAGGTTTTGTTAATTAGTTATGAATTAGTTTCAATTGATTAGTGTTTCAATTGATTATTTGAACATTGCATTTTATTGAAATATAGGGTTTAAGTCTTGTTTTAATTAGTTTTATCAACTAATTAGTTTTGTTAATTAGTTATGTATTAGTTTCAATTGACGAGTGTTTCAATTTTGAGTATGTATTGTCTTGAATAGTTTAGTTAGAATTGAATTATTAACTTTGTATTGTCTTGAATAGTTTAGCTAGAATCTAGGGGTTAGGATTTGTTCTTGTGAATCAAACTTTTATGATTTGGGTTCAATTTGTTTAGTTTAGTTAGTTTATGTTTAAACTCATAGGATATGTATTGAACATTTAGTTTTTAGGATTTGCTCTTGTGAATTGAACTTTTAGGATATGAATTGAATTTTTTGGATATGAATTGAACTTGTAGGATATGAATGAACTTTTAGGATATAAATTGAACTTTTAGTTTATGTTTAAACTCATTGGATATAAATTGAACTTTTAGTTTATGTTTAAACTCGTAGGATATGAATTGAACTTTAAGTTTTTAGGATTTGTTTTTGTGAATTGAACTTTTTGGTTATGAATTGAACTTGTAGGATATAAATTGGACCTTTTGGATATAAATTGAACTTTTAGGATACAAATTGAACTTTTAATTTGTGTTTAAACTCGTAGGATATAAATTGAACTTTTAGTTTATGTTTAAACTCGTAGGATATGAATTGAACTTTTAGTTTTTAGGATTTTTTCTTGTGAATTGAACTTTTTGGATATGAATTGAACTTGTAGGATATAAATTGGACTTTTTGGATATGAATTGAACTTTTAAGATATAAATTGAATTTTTAGTTTATGTTTAAACTCGTAGGATATAAATTGAACTTTTAGTTTATGTTTAAACTCATAGGATATGAATTGAACTTTTAGTTTTTAGGATTTGTTCTTGTGAATTGAACTTTTTTTATATGAATTGAACTTGTAGGATATAAATTGGACCTTTTGGATATGAATTGAAATTTTAGGACATAAATTGATTTTTTAGTTTATGTTTAAGCTCGTAGGATATAAATTAAACTTTTAGATTATGTTTAAATTCGTAGCATATGAATTGAACTTTTAGTTTTTAGGATTTGTTCTTGTGAATTGAACTTTTTGAATATGAATTGAACTTGTAGGATATAAATTGGTGTAATTAGGAAAAAATAATTATCTTGAATTGTCACGACCCAAATTCCCAACCTTAGGGCTCGTAATGTTAGAGTTCGCTTAACTATTTCCTTTAATTAACCATTTAAACAAGATAAAATGATTTTAATTAATACTTAATCTAATGACTTTAAATAAATAATTCACAATGTAAGATAATAAACAATTAACTAAACCGAGCCAAAAAATAATTATGTGGATAAATCCAAAAACTACCCCTGAGTCTGGTGTCACAATTCACGAACTACTAAAGAATACTACAAATACTTGGCTGAAAGAATAATGTAACAGTTCTGAATATAATAAAGCAACGTTTACGAAAATAGGAGAAGACTCTCGGAATCTGCGAATGCCGGCAAATATACCTCGTATCTCCGAATAAATGAATAGCCGCTCTAAATATCTCCACAGCTGGCCGGTACCTGGATCTGCACAAAAGAGTGCAGAGTGTAGTATCAGTATAACCGACCCCATGTACTGAGTAATTGCCGAGCCTAACCAATATAACCTTTGAAAATAATATATAAAGCAAGAAGAAAATCTTTACAAATAATTAAGTACTGCAACAACAATAAAATAACTCAGCCGCCTTTTCCCATGCCTCATCTATAACCAATTCTCAAATAATTCCCAAGTTTTCACCTTTAAATAAAAGTAGTACCACAAATATGAAGAATAGTAGAATAAACATTTAAACCTTTCAAATCTTTATTTTCTTTGAAATTCAGTAAAAATATAAATGTCCTCCCTTATTGCTCCTTGTTGCGGCGTGCAACCCGCTCCCACCTGTCCACACTTATTGCCCCTCCCTAAATATATCACCCTTATTACTCCTGTTGTGGCGTGCAACCCGATCCCACCTGTCCACCCTTATTGCTCCTTGTTGCGGCGTGCAACCAGCTCCCACCAGACATTTCATATCAATTTATTCATAAATTTTACAATTTAGGCCAAGTCCTTCACAGTATTTTTGTCTCAACAATTATAAATAAGAAACTGTATTTTTTTCTCATAAATTCATCAATATCTTCTCAACCATGACACCAATGGGAACATAAATATGTATATATATCTCGTAAAAACAATGCCAAACCGCTCAACTGTTTTATACCACAAGGGAACCAACTAACAACCAATATTCTTTCCAAAATAACCACAACAATATTTAACAACAAAATAACAAGGACAAGTAGTCATGGAAACGATAATGAACATAGAACTATTAAGACAAGAATAAGGATAATCTATAAAAAAATTAGTTAATTTTGAAATAATAGAAATAATGAATCAAAATTGGACAGAATTAATTATATCAGATCATATAAACATAGACCTATATGAGTTAGATTTATATTCAGAACAATAATNATCCCGTAACAGAAAGAATATTACGAAAAATCATTTAAATGATAATTAAGAAAACGACCCCACCCAAAATTGTTATCAGAGCTAGTACACAAACTAAAATACATCAGACTAGTAAAAAACTAAGAAAAACAAATAAGAAATTGAACGAATTATACTCTCAATATAAATGGCTGCATACCACACAGATAGAAAATAATAAATTAGAACAATTGATAGATATTATATCCAAAACAGAATATAAATATGTTCAATATCTGAAAAAACAGTATGAACAAAATATAAACTCCAACATAACAGTATAATGAATAAAGAAGAATTTGCGGTAGATGAAAAAATATATGAAAATCAAGACGGATTAAGAATTAAAATAATATTTTCAAATCTAGGAAGAAGATATAAAAAAATAGGAGAACAATTATACCTAATGATAGAAAAAGAAACAGCAAGATTAGAAAATAGCCTGACAACTATGACAAGATTAATAAAAGAAAATGAAGAAATAGATAAGAAAAAAGAAATCAAAAATATAAGGTACCAAGCAA
>MDKI01150196.1:0-53741 GCA_005239505.1 Nicotiana paniculata
AAATAAATAATCCCATTTTTGATTATGTCACTTAAAGTGGAAAAACTCTCTTATTACCCTTACAGGGTAAATCTCACGGAACGACCCGCCGGGTCATTACACGAGGCTACGACGGGGCATTTATAATATAACATGTATTCAATGTTTAATAAAGCAACAAGGAAATATTTAAACTAAATGAAATATTAACTTTCGGTAAATAATAAATAACCTAGCTATCTTTCCAGGTCTCAGCTATAACCAATCCTTACGTGAGTTTCCATGTTACAATTTAAATAAGGGTAAAACCAGAATATGAAGAACAACAAATAAAACAGTGGGTATTCCAGTTTCCATCATATAATCAGTAACAACATGAATATTCTCCCTTATTACTCCTTGTTGCGGCGTGCAACCCGATCCCACCTATCCACCCTTATTACTCCTCAACATATATATCACCCTTATTCATCCTGTTGCGGCGTGCAACCCGATCCCACCTGTCCACCCTTATTCCTCCTTGTTGCGGCGTGCAACCCGCCCCCACCAAAAAATCACATTTCACAATTTATAATAAGGTTTTCACAATTTAGATCAAAATCCTTCACAATATTTATATCTCAACTAATGTAAACGGAAAGCTATACAGTTAAGAAACTTCACCAAGTATTACCTCACAGCGAAACCAACCGGAATGTGTCATGAAACACTGACCACCAACTCAACCATTAATGTACCACAACGAAGCTAAAGAACTAATAATACTTTCAAATAAGTGAAACAATATATTTAACAAAATAAGTGGACAAAACAAGTAGACATGGAAGAATCAATAGTCATGAAATAATTAAGACATGAATATAATAAATTGGAAACGGGGAAGGGAACATGCTAAACAAATAATTTGTTGGTGCATAGGTGCTCGTCACCTCACCTATACACCACACACATGTAATTTCACATAGCATTTAAGTCGGTGATTCCTAATCCCTCAAGTCAAAGTTAGACCAAATACTAACCTCAATCCAACGGCCAACTCAACGCTCAATTATCGCTTTTCTTCTATTTTCTACCTCCAAACCACTCGTATCTAGTCAATATCAACTTAATTACATCAATTATTGCTAAAGAAACCAACTCCAATGCATAATTATAAGTTTCCCAACATTTCCTCCAAAAAGTCAAAAATTGAACCCGGGCCCGCTTGGTCAAAATATGAAATACGGACCAAAACCCGATTATCCATTCACCCCCGATTACGAATATGTAATTATTTCTGGAATCCAACCAAGAATTGAGGTCTAAATTCCCAAATTTCGAAATTCCTAAGTTCTACTTAAAAATCCCTAATTCTACCATGAAAATTCTAGATTCTAGGTTGATATCTTGTTAAAAGCTGTAAAAGATTGAAAGAAAATAGTTAAGAATCACTTACCTATGATTTGGAAAGTTTGGTCTTTGAAAAATCACCTATGGAGGTTTAGGGTTCAAGAGAATCAAAAAATGGATGAAAATCCCGCCTATAAACGTATTTGAGCGGCTGCAGTTATCGCAAATGCGATCACAGGTTCGTAAATGCGAACTCGCGAATGCGGCATTCACTTTGCAAATGCGAAGCTTGGCCTAGCCGGTTGTTATCGCAAATTCAAAACGGGTGTTCGCAAATGCGGCCACTGCTCGAGTCACAATTGCAACAATAAACTTCGCAAATGCGAAGTCACCTCCTAGCCCCTCTGATTGCAAATGTGATATTAACTTCGCAAATGCGAGCATCGCATTTGTGAGCCAGTCATTGCAAATGTGACATCTGCAGACCTGAAGCACACCAGCAAATTTATTAAGTCTAAATCACTCTGTGGCCTATCAAAAACTCACCCGAGCTCTCGGTGCTCCAAGCACACAAGTCTAAAAACATCATATGGACTTACTCGTGCGATCAAATCACAAAAATAACATCTAAAAATACGAATTTAACCTCAAAACTCATGATTTCCTCAAGAACATTTCAAATTCACTATTTTTTCAATCGGACATCCGAATCACGTCAAATGAACTCCGATTTCCACCAAATTTCACAGATAGTATTTAAACATTATAAAAAACCTGTAACAGGCTCCGAAAGCAAAATACGGGCCTGTTACCAATGAGTTCAAACATTAATTCATTTCTTTATTTCCTTTAAAATCGAGCATAACAATTTTCTTCAAAAATTGATTACTAAAACTAGGGACCTCGGAATTCAATTCCGGGCATGCGCCAAAGTCACATATTTTACTGCGGACCTCTCGAGACCGTCGGAACGTGGGTCCGTGTCCGTTTACACAAAATGCTGACCAAATCAAAATTTTCACTCTAAAAATTATTATTTCTTATATTTTCACATAAAGGCTTTCCGAAATTATGCCCGGATTGTGCACACATATCGATGAGGATAAATATAAAAAATTTAAGGCTAATGCGCATGGAATAAATCATAAAACACAAGATGACCCCTTGGGTCAAAATCTCGACCTCTAAAACAATTGTTCGTCCTCGATCAGACATAGAAAAGTACATGAGCTGGCGAACAAGTGGGGATATCTACTCCGCGTGTCCGGCTCGGACTCCCAAGTAGCTGCTTCGACAGGCTGACCTCTCCACTGCACTCGAACTGAAGGACAACTCTTCGACCTCAACTGTCGAACCTGCCGGTCTAGAATGGCTACCTGCTCCTCCTCAAAGTCAAGTCCTTGTCCAACTAGATAGAGCTTAAATCTAATACGTGGGACAGGTCACCTTGATACTTCCGGAGCATGTACACATGGAATACTGGATGAACTGAGGATAACCCTGGAGGCAATGCAAGTCTATAAGCCACCTCCCCCACTCTCTCGAGAATCTCAAACGGCCCGATATACCTAGGGCTCAACTTGCCCTTCTTCCCAAATCTCATGACATCCTTCACGGGTGATACCCGAAGCAATACTTTCTCCCCGACCATGAATGCCACATCACGAACTCTATGGCATGCATAACTCTTTTGCCTAGACTGAGCTGAACGAAGGCGATCCTGAATAATCTTGACCTTGTCCAAGTCCTCCTGTACTAAATCCATACCCAACAATCGAGCCTCCCCTGGCTCAAACCACCCGAATGGCGATCTACACCATCTACCATATAATGCCTCATAGGGAGCCATCTGAATGCTCAGCTGATAGCTATTATTGTAGGTGTTTACCTGGAAAATGGTAATTACAAAGTGACAAGGGTGCCATTTATATATGAGGGGGAATCCCAACATAGTACATATGTAATTAATGGAAAGAGACATGGCTGGTACAACCATTTAATGCCACGGTACGGGCTTGTACTATTTTGTATAATTTGTCAGCTTTAACCACGTGCCCCTCGGGCTTCTCCCGCCTTTCCGCGTTGATCTTCTGTTTTCACTGCCTCGAGGTTGAGGGCCTTCGATATGGTCCCTCGATGCCAAAACATGAACCTACGAGCCTTCTGAGCATCGTAGTGACCGTAAAATCGGGCTCGCCGATTTTAGCCGTATATAGTAGGCAAACTCCGCTAACGGTGCTATTTTGTATAATTTTTCATCTTTAACCACGTGCCCCTCGGGCGATGCGAGCCCATGTCCCGATACATAAGTGTAGTATCAGCTATAGAGAGGGTAAAACTCGACTACCGCTGGGGGAGGCGGCCCGAGTAGATATTCCTACAGCTGATGAGAGCATAGTCACGCACGAGGCTGGCTTCCCTGGTGTACATACATATCCCTTCACCTTAGGTCCCGTCGATTCTTCTTTTCCACCGATTGACCCGGTGATTCTTGATTTTTCCCATCAGTAGCTAGTGACACTCGGTCAGATATATACTTCTTTTTGGAGGATAGTATACATGTTTCCTTATATTACCAACATGGTCGAGGGAATGAATTGTACCCTCAACCATCTGATTAGATTGTACAACCCTCGCCTCTTCCGTAGGGGCCTGATTAAACTGCACCATCAATTTGCCAAGGAGTTCCTCGCCTGCATCGACAAGGATAAAGATAGGTGTGGATGAGTCGATTCATTAGAGTCAGAACTTCGAATGTCATCCCTGCCGATAGACTGCCATTCTCGGAGGAGTGGAATATGAAACGTAAGTACCCCCATGTTAATTATGCTTTACCACCTCTTTTTTTTGCCGGTTCTGAATATTTTTTTTTTGACTGTGTAGCCACTGTCTGGTTCCCCGGCGCGGTCCGAGACCTTCCAGAGTGGATTAGGCTTTTGGAATCCCCCTTCCCATATAACAAATGTGTATGGCGTGAGCTAGCTAGGACAAGGTGGCAGGCAAAGAATCACGGTATGCCCTTGTTGCTATCTGTTTTCCCCGTCCTTGTAAGAACTCATGATGGTATTTTCTAATATAATATGTTTGTGCAGGCCTTGGTGAAGGCGTGCTGATGAGACCGCCTCCACCTAGTGAGGAAGAGGCCACGAAGACCGCCAAAGATAAGAAAAGGAAGAAAGAGGCCTTGGTGGAGTCTCCAAAATCACAAAGGACAAAGGCTCGGAAGCCTAAAACTTATGCCACAGTCATGTCCATGACGGCCGGTGAGAGATTGCGGGTCGAGGAAAAAGGTGACGATGCCTGCCCTTTGGTACAAAGGACAAAATGAAGTGATGATGCTTCGAGATTTGTTGGGCACTCACCTGTTGAGCTAGAGGCGGTCGATGTGGACCCGCCGTTCGTAGAAGAGACCCTCGAGGAGGGTTTGGATGCAGTCCCCCAGACGCTCATCGGACATAGCACAGTCCGTGGTGAGGAGCTCAGAGGGCTGCTACAGGAGCTTTCCATGATCGGGAAGAAACCTCTATAGAGGCTGATGCCGCCGGGGGATTTCACTCATGCCCGTCGTTTCCTCCGGGGGAGATACGGGATGCTAAAGTTAGGGGTGTTCCTGGTCTAGAGACCTCTCGTAGAGAGGATGATGCATTCGGAGACTACTTCGAGGGGGTAGTGAGGAGACCGATGTTGATGCCCTGGTTGCTCTCGAGGAAGCCAAGAGGCTACAAAAGCAGGTGACATTTGAGAAGCAATATGCAATTTTTTGATCTCCTATTCATGTTTTTATGATTTCCCTTTTTTCTGTACTGCAGGTCAAGAAGCTGTCTGGCCAAGCCTTCTCCAAGATGCAAGATGAGCTGACTCATCATGGAGAGGATCTTGTGAAGCTTATGTCGCACTCTGTCGAGCTGGAGACTTTATATGCTCGAAAGGAGGAGGAATTGACCCTCCTCTAGGCAAACTCGGAGAGAGCACATCGGGAGAGGGCCGACCTCACTGAGCAGGTATGCTGGTACCCATACTTTAATTTGAGTTGCAATGTCTCATGCTAACCGACTTATTTTCTTTTGTGTTGCAGATTAACCAGAAGGACGCCCTGGCAGAACGGCTTCGAGATGAGCTTGCGACCAAGGGTGCCGAAATCCTAAAGCTGGCTCGGCTGAATGATGTCGTGGCATAGGAGAGGGAGGCGCTTCGGGGGAAGCTATCCCCAGTTTAACCTTCTCCGATGCTCAGGAGGAGGCTGTTGCACTAACCGTGGCCATATCTGAGGCGAACGAGTATGTCTTCTCATATAAGAGAGATTTCGCTGCTGCTAATTATCTTTCCAGGGAGATATCTGAGAAGGTTGAGCCAAGGCTGGCTCGGGTAGTTGCTTATGCCAGCATTCAATCCAGGAGGCAAGCCCTCGAGGAAGTGAGCACTAAGGGCGTTGATATCTCTGCCGATATAGAAGAAGCCAGAGCCCTAGAGGGAGAATCATAAATGTCGACTACGTCGGACGAGAGCTCTGAAAGCGGATCGGATAGCAGCGAAGGCGAAGAGCATATATCCTGCTTATTTTGCTTTCTTATCTTTCTGCATATGGGACCTTTGGGGGAACTCTTTTGTAAAAAACACCTCTGTAAATATATTTTTTGAAATAGGATATCTCTTTTCACATATCACACCAACTTTGTCTCGTAATGTTTACGCACCAATTGACTTTCATGCTTCGGTTCTTAGCTCCTCGCAACTCGCACTTGCGATAGTAGATCCCCCCGAGACTGGACGCCTTCTCAAGGCTAGGTTGGCATGTGAGCTTTGATCCCTCGAATGTCGTATGACGGTATCATTTATGTGACGTGACCGTTAAGTGACCGATGTGGCCCTACCCATACACTTCCCCAAACGTTATGACGACTTTGTCAGAAATTGAAAGGCCTTCAAGGTAGTTGGTTGGCCACTTTTCGCTCTCTCTCTATATATATATTCTTGCTCCTTCTTCATTATAACTCTTGCATCTTTGAAAAACTTAGCTTTCCTTTCAACTTTCAAATCCCTTTCCCATTTTTGCGAAAACTGCTTTCATTCCTTGCTACTTATCCCTACTTGAGTAGTTATGGCTGTCATGCCCGAATCTATTCACCAAGAAGAGGGAAATTATTCCTCTTCTCCTAGCCTGCCCGGTAGTATACCGCCGACGTATGGTGAGTTGACTTCATACTGCTTTGCTCCGAAAAAAGAGTTTGCATTAGAGAAACCCTTCAACGCCCCGGGCCATCGAGAGCATGCTTTGAGGTTCGTCTGATCAATAGAAGAAAACCACCTTGAGGCCGCAAGGAGAGACTGTGGCTGGGGGGGAAATGTGATGATGCAGATACCCTATCGAAGAATAGAATGTCATGACTTATGTGGAGGGATACTTGACCGTGTATACGTACCCGTTCACCTTAGGCCCCCTCGACCAACATGTGCTCGAATTTTGCAAAAGGTACCGAGTCACCCTGGTGAAGATTTATCTGTCCTTTTGGCAGATAGTGCTGATGAGGAGGTACTTCACCGAAAAGGCTGAGCTCGATTTTACCCTCCGTATTAGATTATATCGGCCTCAGCATTGTCGAGGCTTGATTTAGTTATGATGTCGGTCCACTAGGCCTTTTATTGCCAGTGATGACGAGGACCGAAATAGAGGATGGATGAGTCGGTTTGTTCGAGTGAGGACCATCGATATCATTCCAGCGGAGTTCCTGCCATTTCCCGAAAAATGGAACGTTAAACGTAAGCGATGTTGTACCCTAGTGCCACTTGCTCTCATCGATTTGTAAGAGTGTTTCTTCTTCTCTTTTTCAGTTGTCCCGTGGGTGTCGGGGGAGGTCCCTAATCTCGTGGACTAGACTCGGAGGCTGGCAGCTTCCTCAACATACGACGAACGCAAGTGGTGTAATCTGTCGAAGGGCAGATGGGAAGCGAAGGACCATGGTATGAGCCACATGGTTGCCCTTTTTAATGAATGTTTCTTTTTTGCTTGTCCTAATTCTGCCACCATAGGTGTTGGTGTGTTTTCCGAAATGAGAGAGTGCTCCTTCGAGGAGAGGGAAGGCCCGGAGGAGGACAATAAGTGATGAAGATCCTTTGCAGACAAGGACATCCTCGATGAGGCGGGGCCTTTTCAGAGACATAAAGGAGATGTCGCTGCTGAGGAGAGCTTTATATAAGTTGGTCATTCTGCGGACAACAACTCTCCTCGGGGGGGTGATTCTTTGTCTATGGCTCGAGCGGGGGCCCTTTCGAGGTTGCCGATTCTACCAGGCCTGAAACCTCTAATTTTGAAGAAGAGGTTCCTCGAGAGAGGAAGAGCAAAAGTACTCCACCATCATCTGCTTCTGCCCTCGAAGGTACTTTGAGGGACGCTCGGAACCAGGGGCCGCCCGAACCAAGTGAGGTTTAGAATGGGCATGCCTCTATTGAGAGCGATTCAACTAGGGCCAATGGGTCTTGTCCAGTAGATGCGTGTTAAACTTTTGAGGAGTCTCAACGGCTCTGTTCCGAGGTGAGTTCCGATCGGCCTTGCTGGATTGTTAGCTATGAATCATCATTCTTTGAATCTGAAGTTTCTCTTCTGTAGGTTTTTGACAAACTCAAGTTCGAGCTACTTCACTGTGAGACCAGGTTGTGGGAAGATTTGGGTAAGGAAAGATCTCCCAAGCTTCTTTGCAATAAGAAGACAAAAGAGTTGATTCATCTTCGGGCGGAGATGCATCAGAATCGGAACTATGAAGGCAATATCGAGCGTCAAGTAACCCTTACCCCGAAGGAATATGTGCTTCCTTTCTCACTTTTGGGAACTAATGCTTTGATTCTTCAACTACAAGGAAAGACCGAAGCGTTGGAGCGCCTTTGGGGGGGAAGTCGGGCAAGCTAATTCCGAATGCCAAGCGTTGAAGGTGAAAATAGGCGTATATGTTGCAGTCCAAAGGAATGCTTTGGGCAAGCCTGCTGCCCTCGAGATACAACTTCTGAATGCCCGAGAAGATAGCTCGATTCAGACGGGTAGGATTGTCAAGCTCGATACTGATCTTTTAAATCTGAAGGCCGAGGTCGTAGACGCTCGGGCTGAAGTTGAAGAAGTTCGGGTGAAGGCGGATAAGAAGGTGGCAGTCTATTTCAAAGATGTTGCCGAGGCTCGGGATGAGCTGAGGGGAGCTTCTGATAGAGAGATGAGGGGTAATGAATATGCCCGATGCAGGTATCGGAAGGAGACGCTTGAAGCGATTCATGCTAGGGGCTTTGATCTCTCGAAAGAGATAAAGTAGGCCAAGGCGGATGAGATCGATGCCAAGTTTTTCCTTTCTTCTGGTGCTGATGCTCTTATCTGAAGGCTTCCGGGGGAGCTGGTCTCTAGAGTAGATTAGGTTTTCCTTCTTTTTTTCTTTGTAAAAACTCATGTGGGAGCCTTGTAAATGCAATTTGTAATGTACATACATATATGAAAGATTCTTTGTTTATTTTGAGTTTCTTTGTCAATAATCAGCCCGATGAATTGGTTTTCGAGATAAAACCCTTGGGGTTATACATTGGCCCTGAGGCTTTTTAGGCTGGCCCGTGGGCTCTTATGCATTTGGCCCTTAGGTGCTTTAGTTAAATGTTTTGGGCTCAGTCTCCGAGTCGTATTCGAATCGAGCTCATCGATCGTTAGGTTTTTAAATTGAACTTCGAGATAAAACCCTTGGGGTTATAAATTGGCCCTGAGGCTTTTTAGGCTGGCCCATGGGCTCTTACGTATTAGGGTCGGTACGACCTTCGGTGTGGCTGGTGACCCAGGTTCTTACGCGTTTGGCCCTTAGGCGCTTTAGTTAACCATTTTGAGCTCAGTCTCTGAGTCAGATTCAGCTCGAGCTCATCGGCCCTTAGGTTTTTAAATTGGCTCTGAGGTACTTTTTGTCGGTACGGCCTGTAGCTGGCGACTTGGACTCTATTCTTTAGGTCGGTATGGCCTTTAGTGTAGCTGGAGACTTGGGATCTTACGCTTTAAGTCGGTACGACCTTTAATTTTTATGGTGATAGTTGAAAGTCTCCAAGTCGCTTTTATTTTGGCCGGAGCCTTATGACGGTGGTAATTTGTATTTGGCCGTAGTATTTTAGTCCCCGAGTGAGATAACCTCTGCGTCAATATCGAGGGTATGCCTTTTTAGGGGTCTTATAAGTTCGATATATAGCCTTGAATTTGATATCAGGATTATGCCTTTCTAAGGTCTTATGAGTCAGTGTATGCCTTGCTTGAGGCCTTATAGTTTTGATGTTACCTCATGGAGGGCTTATGAGTTTTAAGTTGCCAGCCCTAATGTCTTATGGCTATGAGTTGACTATCGAGGACAGTGCCAGAGCCAGAGTTTGTTTATGGAGGGCTTATGTTGTTTGATGTTGCCTCATGGATGGCTTATGTTGTTTAAAGTTGCCGGCTCTGAGGTCTTATGGCTTCGAGTTTTCGGTGACTCGATGGGATGACTGTCGAGGACAGTTCCCGAGTGGTCGGTGGATTTTGGGCCTTGGGGCCGCTTCTTTTAAAAATAATAGACTTTTCTGACATGCGAAGTGTTTTGATGATGAAAGATTCTTCTCCGATTACTTGGTACAAGTATACATGTTTTTACCATTGAAGATTCGATCATTCTATGTGGACACGGTTCATTCGAATGTTTGGTCCAGTACATCATTCTCCTATCGAGACCCTCTTATGCATATTTTAGTGATCTCCCGGGGGGATGCCCCCCAGTATTTGACGTTGATCGGAGAGAAGCCTTGAATATTTGGTGAGTTCTCCTCAGGTAGCATATGGGTGTTGCCTCGTTAAAAACCTCGTCGGTGAAACCCACTTGGGATAAAATCCATCGTGAGGGAAAAATAGCGCAACACATACTTTAAAACATAAGCTCTTCGAGCTGGAGGGTTCTCCGGTTCTTTTTATTCGAGCACCTGCACATAGGTTAGTGTAAAATGTGAGGGAAAATGGAGAGGGTCGTACCTTAACCATGGTGGCGTTGAAGACTTGATATTCTTTCGTTACCTGTTCCGAGGACACGACACGGTCCTTTAATCATTCATGGAGGATGCAGTTTGTGACTGCTTACTCGGCTACTTGTTTGTTTTTTGGCTCCCTCGATGTAGCAGGTGTCGGTGTCGGTGTTGGCGCCACGTCGTGTACTGTGAACATTTATTTTTCCGCGTGTTGTTCCCCATATACCATTTTTATTCCATCCTTTGTGGGGAACTTCATCATTTGATGAAGGGTTGACAGTACCGCTCTCATACTGTGAATCCATGGCCTTCCGAGCAATGCGTTGTATCTCATGTCGCCTTCGATGACATGGAACTTGGTGTTTTGAGTCGTATCGGCCATGCTGACTAGGAGGGTGATTTCCTGTTTCGTTATTTTGCTTGCCATATTGAATCCGTTGAGGACACGAGAAGCGAGCACGATCTGGTCGAGCAAATCGAGTTGCTCTACCACCCTCGACCGAATTATGTTGGCCGAGCTACCTGGATCCACGAGCACACGTTTAATTTTAAATTTATTCAAAAGAAAAGAAATTCCTAGTGCGTCATTATGAGTGTGAGACAAGGTCTCGATGTCCTCTTCGTTGAATGAAATGGCATCTTCAGGCGTGTAGCTCCGAGTTCGCTTTTCTCTGGTGATGGATACTTTTGTTCGTTTGAAAATGGGTCTCTGGGGGACGTCGACTCCTCCGATAATCATGTGGATGGCATGCCGTGGTTCTTCTGTTTCATTTTTCCATTTCTCCTCTCTTTCCCAGAATTGGTTTTTTACCCGGTCACTGAGGAACTCTCGAAGGTGCCCCTTGCTAATCAGTCGAGCTACCTCTTTTCGGAGTTGTGTGCAGTCCTCGGTCCTATGGCCGTGCGTACCGTGAAATTCGCATATCAAGTTGGGGTTCCTTTGAGAAGGATCTGATAGCACGGGCCTTGGCCACCTGGTGTCCTTGATTTTACCTATGACTGATACTATATCTGATACATCAATGTTGAAATTGTACTCGGATAGTCGGGGTACTTCTATCGGCCCCGTGTGCCTGTCGAATCTTTCCTTGTTTACAAGTCCCCGAGGATTTTGGCCTTGGTCCATCCTTTGATCACTTCGAGGTATGTGACGCCTTGGGATATTCCTCTGATTCTCTATGTATGGTTGATACCTTTCTTTGTTCAGCCTTGGCTCTCTTTCTGGAAGCCTCGATTCCTTTGCTAAGACTCTGCTAGGATATACCGAGCCCGGGGGTGATTCCAATTGGTCGTCCTCGACCCTGATCTTCGACTGATAATTGTTGTGTACATCCGCCCACACCACGGTGGGGTACTCGATTAAGTTTTGCTTCAACTGCTTCAAAGCTATTGAGCTTCACTCATTCAAGCTCTGAGTGAAGGCTTGCACTGCCCAATCGCCGGATAACGGTGGTATTTCCATTCATTCCAGTTAGAAGTGGGATACGAACTCCCTCAACATCTCGTTCTCTCTTTGTTTGATTTTGAAGACATTAGATTTCCTTGTAGCTACCTTGATGGCACCAACATGTGCCTTTACGAAAAAGTCTTCCATCATGGAAAATGAATCTATCGAGTTGGGGGCAGGTTATGATACCACATCATGGCCCATTTGGATAGTGTCCCTGAATTTCTTCAATAGAACTGACTCAATCTCATCATCTCTTAGGTCGTTACCTTTCACAGCACGACTGTAGGCAGTAATGTGCTCATTGGGGTCCGAGGTCCCGTTGTATTTCGGGAGATCGGGCGTTCTGAATTTCTTCAGGATGGGCTTCGGAGCCGCATTCAATGGGAATGGCTTTTGCACGAACTAATTTGAATCTACACCCTTAAAAATCGGGGGTGCGCCGGGATCTGGTCGACCCTCGAGTTATAGGTTTCCACATTTTTGTCGTTGGCTTCTATCTTCTTTTCGCCTGACTCAATCCTTTTTGCTAGGTCCTCGAGCATCTTCATAATAGCGGGGCCGGCTGCTGACCCGTTGTTGCTCGACCTTTCCGGTGCCTGTTCACCTCGAGGAGCCATTTCCGGTGGCGCTGTGCTTGAAGTTTTTTGATGGCTTTGCAGCTGAGCAATGGCCACTTGTTGTGCTTGTATCATCTCAAAAATGACGTGAAGGCTAACTTCTCTCTCCCTATGAGCAATGGATCTCTGTGCCTCATGTTGATCTCCTTCGCATATACTTATGTCTGTATGAGAGCTTATATCGACATGCCGAGCGTTGCGCGAACCTTCATAGATAGGGATATGCACTGGTTCCCCTTCAAGGTTTTGTGGTCATGCACTGATACCTGAAGTAGTTGTGACATTCTCTCCATGGTCCTCAGGGCCGTTGTTTTCATGTTCCATCACTGAGTTTGACATTTTCTGACCTAAAATTGAAGATTCTTAGACAAGAAAAAGTGTAAAGGATAACTTGTGTTTTTAGAAAACCAGTACTAAAAAAATCACTATTATTTTTAACCTCATGGTGGGCGCCAAACTATTTACCTGAAAAATGATAATTACAATTATACTTGATTATGTGGTTCTAAGAATACGTGATCTATTTTAATACCGATTGATTAGGTAATAGATGTTGAATGTGAAGCGAGGAAACGAAATAAGAGCAAAAAGAAACACGAATATGCAAAATGAGCAGCGGGGAGATCGGTCCTGAAGGTGGTTTGTAAGGGCCTCGAGGTCGAGATTTAGAAGCTTGACAATGGGTTGTCGATAACGGTATAACAGTGCTGAAGGCCTTAAGAGTGACCTATTTATGATCAATAACAAGTAATAAATGAATAATAACTCAAGAACACAATAAATGAGAAGCAATAAATTAATGAAGCAATTGTAGAGAATGTTTTTAGTTAAAGAGCAGAGGATGTTCTTGTTCTTGTATATTGAGTATCATGTCATGTTACAAAGTGACAAGGGTCCCCTTTATATATGAGGGGGAATCCCAATGTAACATATGTAATTAATACAAAGAGACATGGTTTGTACATCCATCTAATTCCACGGTACGGGATTGTACTATTTTGTATACTTTGTCAGCTTTAACCACCTGCCCCTCGGGCGTCTCCCGCCTTTCCGCGTTGATGTTCAGTTTGCACTGCCTTGAGGTTGAGGGCCTTCGATATGGTCCCTCGATGCCAAAACTTGAACCTACGAGCCTTCTGAGCGTCGTAGTGACGGTAAAATCGGGCTCTCTAATTTTAGCCATATATGGTAGGCAAACTCCGGTAACGGTAAGAACTAGTCCCAAGAACCTCCGAAGTCAATGACACAGGCACAGAGCATATCCTCCAAGATTTGAATAGTACGCTCGAACTGTCCGTCTGTCTGAGGATAAAATGTTGTACTCAACTTGACCCGCGTACCCAACTCACGCTGAACTTCCCTCTAAAAGTGCAAGGTAAACTGCGTACCTCGATCAAAAATGATTACACGGGAACACCATGAAAACGGACGATCTCCCAAATATAAATCTCTGCTAACCGCTCTGAGGAATAGGTGACTGCCATAGGAATGAAGTGCGCTAACTTAGTCATCCTATCCACAATAACCCACACAATGTCGAACTTTCTTTGAGTCCGTGGGAGTCCAACAACAAAGTCCATAGTGATATGCTCCCACTTCCACTCAGGAATCTCCATCTGCTGAAGTAAACCATTGGGTCTCTGGTGCTCATACTTCACCTGCTGATAATTCAGGCACCGAGCCACATAAGCAACTATATCGTTTTTCAACCTCCTCCATCAATAATGTTGTCGTAGGTCCTGGTACATCTTGGCAGCGCCTGGGTGAATTGAATACTGAGAACAGTGAGCCTCCTCAAGGATAAACTCACGAAGCCCATCAATATTAGGCACACATATACGACCTTGCATCCTCAAAACGTTGTCATCTCCAACTGTAACCTGCTTGGCACCACCGTGTCGAACTGTGTCCCTAAGGACCATCATATTGAAGATCTCTGATATGCTCAAACAAATAAGACCGAGCGACTTACAATCCAAAACACGGTGGGGCTCTGAAATATCCAACCTCACAAACTGATTGGCCAAAGTCTGAATATCTGAAGCTAGTGGTCTCTCGCCGACCGGAATAAAAGCAAGGCTGACAATACTCACTACCTTCCTACTCAATGCATCGGGCCACCACATTGTCCTTTCCCGGATGATACAGTATCGTGATATAATAGACTTTCAATAGCTCTAACCATCTCTTCTGCCTCAAATTGAGATCCTTATGCTTGAACAAATACTGAAGGTTGCGATGATCCGTGAAAACCTCAGATGGCACGCCATAAAGGTAGTGCCTCAAAATCTTCTACGCGTGAACAATGGTTTCCAACTCCAAGTCATGAACAGGGTAATTCTTCTCATGAACCTTCAACTGACGAGACGCATATGCTATTACCCTGCCCTCCTGGATCAGCACTGCCCTGAGCCCCACACGGGAGGCATCATAATATACCGTGTAAGATCCTGAATATGATGGTAATACCAACACCGGTTTTGTAGTCAAAGCTGTATTGAGCTTCTGAAAGCTCGCCTCACACTCGTCCGACCATCTAAACGAGGTACCCTTCTGAGTCAACTTAGTAATCGGGGCTGTTATAGATGAAAACCCCTCCACAAATCGACGGTAAGAACCAGCCAAACCCAAGAAGCTTCTGGTCTTCGTAGCTAAAGTGGATCTAGGCTAGATCTTGACAACCTCAATCTTCTTAGGATCTACCGGAATACCCTCTGTTGATACAACGTGACCAAAGAAAGCAACTGAACTTAACCAAAACTCGCACTTCAAAAATTTAGCATACAACTGACTGTCCCTCAAAGTCTGGAGCACTATCCGGAGGTGCTGCTCATGCTTCTCCCGACCGCGGGAGTATATCAAATTGTCATCAATAAACACAATAACAAATGAATCCAGGTAAGGCTTGAACACTCGGTTCATCATGTCCATAAATGTTGCGGTGGCATTGGTCAACCAAAAAGACATCACCAAAAACTCATAATGCCTATACCACGTTCGAAAAGCTGTCATAGGGACATCGGACGCCCTAATCCTCAACTGATGGTAGCCAGATCTTAAGTCAATATTTGAAAATACCTTGGCACCCTGAAGCCGATCAAACAAATCATCAATCTTTGGAAACAGATACTTATTCTTGATCATGACCTTGTTCAGCTGCCGATAATCTCTACACATGCTCATTGACCCATCCTTCTTCTTTAGAAACTAAACTGGTGCACCCCAAGGCGAAACACTAGGTCTATTGAAGCCTTTATCAAGAAAATCCTGTAATTTTTCCTTCAACTCCTTCAACTCTGGCGGGGCCATCCGGTATGGTGGAATAGAAATGGGGTGGGTTCCCGGAGCCACATAAATGCAAAAGTCAATATCCCTGTCGGGTGGCATCCTCGGCAGGTCAGCATGAAATACCTCAGGAAACTCTCGAATAATAGACACGAAATCCATAGAAGGAACCTCAGCACTAGAATCACGAACATAAGCCAAATAAGTCAAACATCCCTTCTCGACCATACGCCAAGCCTTCATATAAGAAACAACCCTGCTGGAAGAATGACCAGGGGTCCCCCTCCACTCTAATCGAGGAAACCCTGGCAAGGCTAAGGTCACTATCTTGGCATGACAGTCCAAGATCGCATGGTAAGGTGATAGCCAATCAATGCCCAATATAACATCAAAATCAACCATATCAAGAAGCAAAAGATCTACATTGGTCTCAAGACCCCCAATAACGACCATGCACGGGGCGATAAACTCGATCTACCACAATAACATCCCCCACGGGCGTGGACACATATACAAGGGCACTCAGGGAATCACGGGGCACCATGAAATATTAAGCAAAATAAGAGGACACATAATAGTAAGTAGACCCCGGATCAAATAGGATTGAAGCATCTCTACTGCAAACTGAAACAGTACCTGTGATAACAGCATCAGAGGACTCAGCCTCACGCCTGGCTCTGAACCACATATATCTGGGACGACCTCTGACAGGCGGGCCTCCACCTCTAGCGGCCTAACCTCGACCTCTAACAGTATGACCCCTAGCTCAAACTGTCTGGCCTCTGCCTTTGGCTGGCTGAGCAGGCATTGTAGCAATTGGTGCCAGAACCATGTCATGGGAACCCTGATACTATGGCTGAACACCCGATAATCTCGGACGGGCTCTCCAAATATGCCCATAATCACCACACTCAAAACACCCATCGTGATACTTGGGTTGTGAAAACTGAGACTGACCCTGACGAGCCGGCTGTCCACGATAAAAACTCTAAAGAGGAGGTGCTCTGATATGAGTTGGTGGTTACTGCAGGAAGGCTGAATAGAAGGAGGCACATAAGAACCACGACCACCTAGGGTACTATGGGATGCCTGGAGAGCTGAATGGAATGGCCTAGGAGGATGGCCTCTACCAAAAGTACCCCTGCCTCCAGATGCGGTGCAGCCGAAACCACCGGAATGATGAGGTCTCTTATCTGACCCCTGACCTCCCTGTCCAAGAACCATCTCTACCCGTCTGGCCACATTGCCGCATCTTGGAAAGAAATATCGCTCCCAGACTCCTTAGCCATATACAATCTCATAGGCTGAGTAAGACCCTCAATAAATATCCTAACCCTCCCTCTCTCGGTGGGAAGAAGGAGAATAGCATGGCGGGCCAAATCCACGAACCGGGTCTCATACTGAGTAACAATCATGATGCCCTGATGGAGACAGTCAAACTGACGCCGACGCTCCTCTCTCGTAGTGATAGGAAAATACTTCTCCAAGAAGATATCTGAGAACTAATCCAAGTAAGAGTAGGCAACCCAGCTAGTCTAGTCAATAAATAATCGCTCCACCATTTCTTGGCGGAACCGGTCATCTGAAAAGCAGCGAAATCGACGCCATTGGTCTCCAAAATACCCATGTTCTGAAGAACCTCATGGAAACTATCAAGATACTCCTGGGGGTTCTCTGAAGAGGCACCGGTGAAATAAACTGGGAAAAGCTTGATAAACCTATCCAATTTCCAAAGAGCATCGGAGGACATAGCTGCCCCATCAACAGGCGGTGTTGCGGCAACTGGCTGAACTACCCCAACCGGAAGATCTACTAAGGTCTGAAACTGGGGAGCCATCTGCTCCGGAGTATGAGTGGCAGGAGTCTGACCTCCTCCTCCAGCCTGAGATACGGCTGGTGCCACTGGGAATGCGCCAGTCTGGGCTACACTCTCCATAAGGCCCACTAGTCGGACCAAGGCATCCTGAAGCATTAGGGTAGCGATAAAACCCTTTGGGACCTGAGCTGGTCCTGCTGGAATGGTCTGAGCTGGAGCCCCGTCACCGAAATTTACCTGAGACTCTGCAGTTGGAGCTTCTGCCCGGGCCCCCTGGCACGGCCTCGTCCTCTACCCCTTGTAGGAGCTGCTGCTGGAGGGCCCGACTGCTGATTAGCGAAAGAAGAAGTATGTTTCCTCGCCATCTGCAAGAGAATAAGAATAGGAGAGTTCAGTCAGTTTTGGGACAACAAGAATTGCACGACAGGGTTGAATAAAAGTGAACTTGTTCCTAACTTTATAGCCTCTAGGAGATAAGAACAAACGTCTCCGTACCGATCCCTCAGACTCTACTAAGCTTCTCCGTGAATTGCGAGACCTAGGAAACCTAGTGATCTAATACCAACTTTTCACGACCCAAATTCACAACCATAGGGATCGTGATGGCGCATAACATCATACTCGCTAGGCAAGCCAATGTTAGAATTTAGCTACCATTTTCCTTTTTGTAATCAATTGAACATAAGTAAACAATTTAAAACATGTGATCACAAATGCGGAATAAAATAAATACTGCTTAATCACGAACTACTCTACCACCCAGAACTGGTGTCACAATTCACGAACATTATATGAATACTACAAACATTGGTCTGAAAGATAGGTATATCGGTCTAGGAAGATAATGAAACAAAATGAAGAACACATAAGGGGACGCCAGGGCCTGCGGACGCCTGCAGGTCTACCTTGGGTCACCTGGTAAATGCTAGCAACCGACCTCTCGATCAGCCATAGTCAGCTCCAAAATCTGCACAGAAAGTGCAGAGTACAGTATCAGTACAAGCGACCCCATCTACTGGTAAGTGCTGAGCCTAACCTCGACGAGGTAGTGACGAGGCTATGACGGGGCATTTATAATATAACTTGTATTCAATGTTTATAAAGCAACAAGGAAATACTTAAACTAATTGAAACAATAACTTGTGGTAAATAAATAAATAACCTATGTATCTTTCCAGATCTGAGCTATAACCAATCCTTAGCTGAGTTTCCATGTTACAATTTAAATAACGGTAAAAACAGAATATAAAGAACAACAAATAAAATAGTGGGTATTCCAGTTTCCATCATATAAGCAGTAACAACATGAATATTCTCCCTTATTACTCCTTGTTGCAGCATGCAACCCGATCCCACTCATCCACCCTTATTACTCCTCAACATATATGTCACCCTTATTCCTCTTATTGCAGGGTGCAATCCGATCCCACCTGTCCACCATTATTCCTCCTTCTTGCGGCGTGAAATCCGCTCCCACCAGACAATCACATTTCACAATTTATAATAAGGGTTTCATAAATTTAGATCAAAATCTTTCACAATATTTATATCTCAACTAATGCATACGGAAAGTTGTACAATTAAGAAACTTCACCAAGTATTACTCCACAACGTAACCAACCGGAATGTATCATAAAACACTAACCACCAACTCAACCATTAATGTACCACAATGAATCTAAATAACAAGTAATACTTTTGAATAAGTGAAAAAATATATATTTAACAAAACAAGTGGACAAAACAAGTAGACATGGAAGCATCAATAGTCATGAAACAATTAAGACAAGAATATAATAAATTGGAAACGGGGGAGGGAACATGCTAAACAGATAATTTGGTGGCGCATAGGTGCTCTTCACCTTACCTATACACCACACATATGTAATTTCACATAGCATTTAAGTCGGGGATTGCTAATCCCTCAAGTCAAAGTTATCCCAAACACTTACCTCAATCCAACGGCCAACTCAACTCTCAATTATCTCTTTTCCTCTATTTTCCACCTCTAAACCACACGTATCTAGTCAATATCTACTTAATAACATCAATTATTTCTAAAGAAACCAACTCCAATGCATAATTATAAGTTTCCTAACATTTCCCCCGAAAAGTCAAAAATCGACCCTGAGCCAGCTTGGTTAAAATACGAAATTCGGACCAAAACCCGGTTATCCATTCACCCCCGAGCCCGAATATGTAATTAGTTCTGAAATCCGACCCCAAATCGAGGTCTAAATTCCTAAGTTCTACCCAAAAATCCCTAATTCTACCATGAAAATTCTAGATTCTAGGTTGAAATCTTGTTAAAAGCAATAAAAGATTGAAAGAAAATAGTTAGGAATCACTTACCTATGATTTGGAAAGGTTTTGGTCTTTAGAAAATTGCCTATGGAGGTTTAGGGTTCAAGAGAATTGAAAAATGGGTGAAAATCCCGTCTAAAAACGTATTTGAGCAGCTGCAGTTATCGCAAATGCGATCACAGGTTCGCAAATGTGGCCTTCACTTAGCAAATGCGAAGCTTGGCCGGGCCTGCTGTTATCGCAAATGCGAACGGGTGTTCGCAAATGCGGCCTCTGATCGAGTCGCAATTGCAACAATAAGCTTCGCAAATGCGAAGTCACCTCCCAGCCCCTCTGATTGCAAATGCGACCTGAAGAGCACCATCAAATTTTATTAAGTCTAAATCACTCTGTGGCCTATGCAAAACTCACCTGAGCCCTCCCGGCTCCAAACCAAACATGCACACAAGTCTAAAAACATCATACGGACTTTCTCGTGCGATAAAATCACAAAAATAACATCTAAAACTACGAATTTAACCTCAAACCTCATGATTTCCTCGAGGACATTTCAAATTCACTATTTTCTCAATCGGACATTCGAATCACGCAAAATGAACTCCGATTTCAACCAAATTTCACAGATGGTATTTAAACTTGTACCGGGATCTTGAACCAAAATACGGTCCTGGTACCAAAAAGTTCAAACATTAATTAATTTCTTTATTTCCTTTAAAATCCAACATAACAATTTTCTTCAAAAATTGGTTTCTAAAGCTAGGGACCTTAGAATTCAATTCTGGGCATACGCCCAAGTCCCATATTTTACTACGGACCTCCCGAGAGTGTCGTAATACGGGTCCGGGTCCGTCTACTCAAAACGCTGACCAAAGCTAACAAAAATCAAAGATTTCACTCTAAAAATTATTATTTCTTATATTTTCACATAAAGGCTTTCCGAAATTCTGTCGGGACTACGCACGCATATCGAGAAGGATAATTATAAGATTTTTAAGGCTAATGATCATGGAATAAGTCATAAAACATAAGATGACCCCTCAACTCCGAGCCAAACGTTCCGAACCTAGTCAAACAATCATAGAAGCCAATAAAAAATTATTCCAATCATAATTAATTAATTCATCACACTTCCCAACTCCGCTCAATAAGTCAATAAATCAACCCTTGGGACCACGTGCTCGGATTCTGAAATTTTTTTAAGATAAACTTTACCCATAACACCACGAACACAAATAGATTATTTATTCATAATTCTTTCGTGGTAAAATTCCAAAAATACCAATTTCTAGGTTTTCTCTTAAGATCCCACAATTTCATGTATTTACAAGGCCAACTCGTATATTTAACTCACAAATTGTAGAAAGTACTTACCTCATGACAGGCGATGAAAATGACGCTCCAAAATCGCTCCAAGGCCGGTTCTCAGGGAAGAATGAAATGAAAATGAGCCAAACTCATGTACTTAGAAGGGCCCTCTGCAAATGATCATCGCACCTGCGGTCACTTTACCGCATATGCGGTTCGCAGGTGGGGTCCAAAAATCGCATCTGCAAAAACCCCCTGACTCCCAACACTTTGGTTTTGCAGACAAAAGTCTGCTTTTGCGGGTCCGCTTCTGCGAAATTCCTTCGCTTCTGCGCTCCTTCAGCCTAAGTCCCCCTCCCACTTTTATGACCAAAATCTCGCAACTGCGAGCTCGGAGGTGCATAAATTCCATCGCACATGTGCAACCACAGCCTCTAACCCAGCACCGCTTCTGCAACCCCTTCTCCACATCTCTTATTTGCAAGTGTGAATCTTTCTCGCACATGCGCCCTCAGACCTTCTTCACAAAAATCGGACATGCGTGATCGCACTTTCACACCTGTGTGATCGCACCTATGACCACTCTTTCCGTAGGTGCGATTACACCAGTGTTCAGCAGCAACACCTTCTTCTCAAATCCAAATTCCAATCTGTTTCAAACCCGAGGTCCCCGGGACCCCATCCAAACGTACCATCACATCCCAAAACATGCTACGAACTTAGTTGAAGCCTCAAACCAAACGGACATTGATAACATCAAAATCCACTTCTAACAAAACTTATGATGTTCTAGAACTTCCAAAATGCCAACTTTACATAATAGGTGCTGAAACTGGAATCTACTGGAATCTTGCCCTACTGGAATCATCATATGAACTTACTGGAATCTTCAAATCCCGATTCTGAGGTCGTTTATTCAAAAGTCAAACCTTAGTCAACCCTTCCAACTTAAAGCTTTCGAATTTTGAATTTCTTTCCAAATCAGCACTGAATTTCCCAAATTTTAATTCTGACCACGCGTACAAGTCATAAAATAACTGAAGTAAAGTTACTCAAGGCCTCAAATCGTTGATCGACGCGCTAGAGCTCGAAATGACCGGTCTGGTCGTTACAATTTCTGTCAGAAATATCATGGCCAAACATTCAAAGGTCACTTAAACATACCGATTGATTTTGGTAGGAAATTTTCAAATTAGATCTGCCGCGATTCCCCTAAATTCCCACCCAAAATCTACTCCTATCTCCCTTCACACCCAAAACAAAGCCCTCGGAAGTCTCCTTCCCCTGCCCCGCCACTGCTCCTCGCTAGGTCGCTGCCACTGCCTCCTCCGGCACCACTGCTCCGCCGACACCGCGACTGCCTCCTCTACCATTGCCTCAAACCCGCTCTCTTCTCTTTCAAGGTTAGTTGTCCACATTTTTTAATTAAAGTAATTTTAATTATTTCGATTGTATGAGATAGAATTTAGTTAATTTTTAACTAAATTTTATGTTTATGCTAGCATTTTCTATGTTAGAAGATTATGATCATACTAGGATTAGCTAATTTTAATACTTTCAATTATATTGATTATGATTATATTATGGTTTAATGTGTAGTACCTTATATTTAGGGTTTATTAGTTATGATTAATACTAGTTGAGTTGGTTCACATAGTATTTTTAATCCATTCTAATTAAATATGTTAGTCTAATTATTACTAATTTTAGGGTTAGCTAATTTTAATTTTTTTTAATTATATTGCCCTTTAATGGTCTAATTAAATTTAAAAGAACTTATTTAGGGATATATATGAACTTTCAAATTAACAAGCACTCAAATTATTTAAATTTACCATATTTTTACTAAATTTTATTATGTAACTTAAACTATAAATTAATTTGAATACTCAATTAATATAACATGCAATTTATTTGTTCTCTGTGTAGATTGAATTTGAATATCATAGTTGGATGTATAATTAGAATTATTCTAATCGTAGGTTTTTGAGGGAGGAATTTATATAAGGGGTTAATGAATTTATTGTGCATGCAATGTCACTTGAACCATTTCAGTTTGGAGGGATGATTATGTCACGACTCAATTCTCCCTCTGTTAAGCGTCGTGATATAACCTAGTCTTAGGGACTAGGTTAGCCTAACATTAATATAAAAATAATATTTAAATAACATCTAACAATTTTGAAATAGAAATCTCTATAAAACTTTACACTCCCAAAACCGGTAGTACAAGTCATATGCTCTGCAGAGTTGCTATAAAATCTCTAAATACAGTTGTTCTAAAATAAGGATAACAGTGCAATACAAAAACTAGAAGCTGACTCTGAAGGCTGCGAGCGCAGCAGCAGATTTACCTTGATTCTCCACAACAGCAATCCGCACAGCTAGCTAACAATCAACTACTTCGAAATACCTGGATCCGCATAAAAATATGCAAAAGAGTAATATGAGTACACCACAGTAGTATCCAGCAAGTATCAAGACTAACCTCAGTGGAGTAGTGACGAGGATCGGTCAAGGCACCTACTGGACTAAATAACCTGAACAAGTATAAGTGTAGAAACAACAGAGTACGGTATCTATATAAAGACTATGCATAATGACAAAATAATACAGTAATTTACAGTAAGAAAAAGGAAAGCCACAACTAACAGCAGAACACCATAATAATGACACAATAGAATGAGCGGATCACAATTTAAGTCTGGTGAATCACAAATAAAGGAAGGACAAGTAGCAACTCAGCAAAAACGGCCGCGTTCACACTAGGTTTTAGCCAATAACCTCCACGATGTACCGAACCTCAGAATATTCACAGTCTACGGGTCCCAATTCCTGAACCTTAACACTTGACATCCTGTGCTCTCATTAAAATTTATAACCGAACTAACGACTCACGTTCCAATAGAGCCCTTCTCACATAGAAGGCAAGTAAATAAGGGTGTGCATCTATACTCAAAAATATCAAGATCGATCCTCTTAACCGATAAGATTGATTAACTTTGTGTATGCTTGTGCAATTGTCCTAACTTAGTTCATGCCAACTAGTAAGTATAGAGATGATGGACAGCACGTAAAATGTCTCCCCACAATTTTCCACGAGATAAAACTCACACAGGTAAGTACACCACTACACAAATATCAACAACAAGAATGCCTCCGGGCCATCACAAGTCTTCACAAATAAATCCCTGACATACCCACCTTGTCTCGCCACATGCTCAATTAATAAAATAAATGCCTTCTTTGTCTCACCACACGTGCATAATAATGTTTCCACCTTGTCTCACCACGTGCACAACCCACACATATATATATAACCCGCCTTGTCACGTCACATGTGCAAATATCAATAGTAACAACAGCACGTCAGAAACCTCGTGCATCACAATAACAACAACCGCACAACAGAAACCTCGTGCATCACAATGACAACAGCACGAGAGAAACCTCGTGCATCACAACAACAAGTACAACAACAACAATGACAATAATACAAGATCACGACAAGTAAATTAACCCAAGAACTTTAGATCACAAAGAAATGGTAGAACTATCTCAAAAGGAATGACCACAATAGAGAATACTAGTCGTACTAAGAACAACTCAACATGGGAGAAAAATAATATGTAAAAACGATCCCACAATGTGAAGTTCAAAAACAAGGGAACTAACACAAGTCAAATAATTCCAAATAAGGATATCTAAATTTCTTTTAAGTTTGGAAAATTACAAAAGAAATACAACAAATTATATTAAGGATAGGCAGCGGGAAGGTAATCATAACCTCAACTAAGGATGAACAATTACAGAAGAGATAATTATTCTTTCAATTAAGGAGAAGCAATTAGGAAGGGATAGCATGGCAATAGAAGAGGTAACAACTTCAGTTAAGTCATATAAGAGTCGAATAAGCAATAGAGTGGATCCTGAAGCAATCAATTCCAGTTTAAGCATGTGTGTGAAACTAGTATCTAGGAACTAAATCATAACAAAAACAACTTCATACTCAGAGAATATAAGGACCTAAGCACCCTAAAAGGCCAACTTTCCATAAATAAGCCAGAGCACGTACTCTTCACCTTGCGTACACGGATTTCACATGATACAATTAGCATAGAAAACTCAAATCCTAAGGGGTAGTTCCCCCACATAAGGTTAGGCAAGATAGTTACCTCAAAAAAGACAGACTGATACTCAAATGAACTTCTCGGGTGAAATAGCATATGGATGGATTAATCTAGCCAAAATAACTTCAAAGAATAAATGAAACTCATAAGAAACTATTCTGGATCATAAAGCCTCAATCTTTATCAAAAACTAAAAAATCAACCCAAAAGTCAACCCCCGGGCTCGCACCTTGGAATCCGAAAAATTTCACAAAACCCGAAAACTCATTCCAATACGAGTTCAACCATACAAAAATTATCAAATTCGGATACCAATTCGTCCCTCAAATCATCATTTTTCATTTTGAAAGTTTTCTTCAAAACACCCAATTTTCCTCACTCAAAAACACTAATTAAATGATACAAATAAAGAGAAAATAATGGAATATAATAAATTATTTTCCCACACCTCTTATACTCCAAAACTCCATAAAACATCAGCACAAGAGGACAACACGACACGTCCCACAAACAGTCCACTACAAGTCAAATAACTCGAACTCACAGCTTCCGATCACCGTCCCGTGAGTTCTAACTATTAGGAAACACATTTTTCAACCTTCCTTGATATTTAAAAACTTAAATACAGATATTAGACGTTTATTAACTGTGAATTACCTTCCAAAACTCTAACTACAAATAAAAAATAAAAAAAGAGGCGGTATAATGACACTTACGTCGAAGGGATCATTTTGATGTTATCGCTTCTCGATTTCATGCCCGAGATGATAATATTCTTTGAACCCCTAGAATATAACTTTAGGATATGTTTATGGGTGTTCTATGGTCTTGTTATACTTAAAAATTAAGATAAAGCTGACCTAAGACTTATATATATCAACTTTGGAAAAGTTAAAGAGGTGCTAGCTTGGCACCCTAGCATTGGCCTATCTTCCAACGCTTATATCTTTTTATTCGGATGCCGTATGAATGAATGATTTAGAGCGATGGAAACTACATTCCAGGACCTTCAATTTGGTATATAATATGTCCCAATAAGGCCTCATATAACACACGAAATGTTTTTCTCAAAAGGCTTTAGTGACCCACCTACTTATCACTTATGATGTCTGCGTAGTCTCGCGAAACTACAAATGTCTGTCTAATCCTACGTCATACCGATGAACGGTTTAATGTGTTGGAAACTAGAATCATAAATATTCAATTTGGTAGGTATATAATCCCCTAATTCCAAGTATATTGGGAGAAAGCTCAGATACATTTGACCTAAGTTTCAACAATTTTATGAATGCAACTAATGAAGACCTTTTCCAACTTTAGTTCCACAACTTGCTTAACTTCAAAACGTAGCACACACCTATCATATGACAAACATAACTCATAGCATAACCTCCTTATCATGTAATGAACCATAGTCTCACCCTAAAGTACATGTTATAACATTTCAAACTCGACTACTTTCGACGAAACTTATTTTGTTTAATTGGTTTAGCTTCTAAGATTTCCAACCCTCTTGGTACTTGTTATTCATGATCTTAAATATTTGTAACCTCCAAGGTAACATCATTAGCTTACTTTATATGCTTCCAAATATAATCTTATTTCTGAGCTTACATCAATTAACTTATGACGTACTCTCACATATGAAAACATAGGGTGTAACATCATTCCCCCCTTGGAACATTTGTCCTCAAATGTTGACTAATGCACTTGTCTATCTCTTAAAAAATAACTCTTACGAATACTTTAACATTTTCCTTTCCATCCAAGGAGTTGTTCAGTGAATAAGTTCAAAGGCTAGGGCAATCCCCCATTTAGGCCTCTTTCTCACTCCACTACTTGTGGTCGAAAATCTTTCAATCTCGTAATTCTTGCTACCCTCTATCATGCAATCTAGACGACTTTGTCCTTGTATGTGCGTCTATGCAACTCGTCTCTCATTTTTCCTCCAGTATTTAGCCAATCTCCAGATTTTACTTTGGGAACATATACAGAACTTTGACAAGCTTTCCCTATGGGCATCTATAGGTGTACTAAAGTTCTTTGCTTGGTACTTTTTCGAACTTATGACTATTGCTATATTTTGTTTCATGGCCTCAATTATCTATGCTTATGGCTTTACCACAACTAGGTAGGTCATACTGTACTACAACTCTTACTTCAGTTTATTATTATCGAGGTCTTCCACCCAACTTCAGGTTACTCTCTCCCTGCTTATCCTATATGTATAAATCAAAGCCATTTAATGCTTCCTTATTATTGTTCATCTTAATAATGACAGCCTAATCCCATTTCATACTTTGTAACTTTCATCCATCTACTGTTGATTCACTTTAATGTTGATCTATAATCTACCACTGATAACTTGAAACCTCTTATGTAATATATCGTCACTAGGTCTCATGTCTCATCGGGGAATATCTGAAGTGATTTTCCTGATACACTTAGGGAAGATACTATACTCCAATAACTGTATTTCATAGCATCCCAATGTGATTCATCCTATCGCGGGAGTGGGTATTCTAATCCTGTTTCATTCATAAAATCCCTTTTTCTTTAAATCATTACTCAATCAATGGCCTAAACGTCATCCTCTTATCATTTATCACAGTTACACCCTTACTTTACTACCAGGGTAGCATTACATCTCTTCTAAAATGCTCCTAGTTTTAAGCTCTTTTGAGTTCACTCATGCTATACTGAGCTTTTTATAACTTTATAAAAACCATCAGCTCTCTTGTTGTGATGGGTTTAATCCCGAGGACTTACCTATTCTCATCACCTTCTCATTCACCTTTTCTTATCCTTACTCCTGTCTAGCTAAAACTGTGTTGCTCTACCATACTTTAGCTTGTGACTTATGAATATCTATTTATACTACTCGCAACCTTCCTTTTAACATGCTAGCACCATAGATTTCCTTTCATGCCTTCTCAGTTGTCTTTAAATGTAAGCAATTACTTTTCCTGGTCGTTCTTCACTTGCTACATGGATACTTTGCTTATCTTAGTGCCCACGAATACTGGAGTTCCCTGTATCTCATATCATCTCAATTATCAACTCTTGATTTTTTTCTTCTTCCCATTCATTAGCCACAATAGGTGCCACTTTCTTATGGAGTGCATACAATATTATAGTGAGACTGATGTTACAAGACTATTTCTTCTTTAGGTCGCTATGCTTATGTTGAAGCCTTCTTCCTTATTTCCGAAGCTGGTCTTTCATTGCAGTGCTTAGTCAAGACCCTCTGGCTCTTGTAAAGTTGAGATCTTATTACATTGTATACCCCACGGTATTTCTGATGTTCTTACTCGCCTATCATTATCCTTAGTTACTTAACTTCGTGCCCCTGTGCTCGTAGGGTTGCTTCTGAATTGAAATTTCAGTTGTTTGCCTAGTGGAACTCTCTTTTATTTCCGTAACACTTATATTGTAACTTCTACTACCCCAACTCATATCTGAATATTTCTCGAGGATTACAATGTCGTATCTTAGAGACTGAATTTCCTATGCTGGGTTTCACTACATTTATCTTGCATGATCTACTGATTTGTCTGTATCCTCCTATCCAGCCGTAATTAGGCTCTTCCTGAATCAACTACAGACTACCTGTTGGTTCACTCTCATATATGTATTATATGTAACACCTCTTAGGTTATGTCATTTTTCTTAACTTACCTCTCGTACAGGATCCTTATGTATCAAGTGTTCATTCCCATAATAATATCATCGAGTGCGAAACCCTTATTGATTCTCCCTGGCATCATGCTTGCATAATGTTCTAGAGTCATATTATATCTGTAGGATCTAAATAAATGCAATCTCATTCCTTTCACCTTTTTACACGTTCTTCCTTTACCATTTTATATTTACCTCTTCATCTTTGGCCATTTTTTTCACATCTTCACTCACATATATTCGCCTTGCGGTAACCCCTCTATACCGAGGATAATTGAATCTCTTACGCACAAGCGTGACACTTGGTGTAATTGGAACATTTAGTCCCTGAAGCTTAACTATTCTCATAGTTCTTGCTTTAGGGAAGCATCTTCGTGAATGACCTTTCAAGGTTATTCTTCAATTGTTCATTCTATTATTGTCGAAACACGATCTCTGAAACAATGCTGACTATTACCAATTCCTTCGATCCCTAATTCATGTTCTATTTTTTTCTTGTTTACTATCCCATACTAATTTCTATAATACTCGGGGGTCTAAATTTTCTTTCTGGTAATCACGATGGACTCAGCAATTGATTTCTCGAAATGAGGATATGATTTTAGGGCTTATACTTTTATTGTCTCAAGGCATGTCTCCTCTTTTCTTTTCCTTCACTTGACTATAGACTTTGTAATCCTGTCATATTTTGGTTTACCATTATCACCCATTTATTATATCTTACTCATAATGTTTCATTAACTCTCTTCTTATTCTCCTGCTAATATTTCTCTCTGTCACCTTATTCTAAAGACTTCAACAAAATGTTCCTTAACGTTTAGCTTCCCCTGCTTCATCTTACTGGTTCTTTGGGACGCCTAACATTCTCTCTCTCTCCTTTTTTTTTACTAGGGGCAGGAGTTATACTAAGGTAAACATATCTGAAATTTCTGAACATTCTAGTATTCATATCTGACTGTTCTATTACAGAGTGCACCATATGGGTCTCTCACAAGGAGATCTATTACCACATTTTCACTATACTTCGGAAATGTTAGCTAGTGATAACAATCAATCCACAATTTTCGGTTACTCTAACTCCAGTGGGATCCTGATATTCATCCTGCTCTTAAACTATATATGTTAGCTCCCACTGGGAATAATTGAGATGGGTATGGTCAATTGTATATATCTCTGTTACTGCTGAAAGTAACTCAAAATACTTATATTTCTCTGCCTGAGTTATAAATACTGATAATATTTATTAACTAGGTACCTCGTACCCTTCTTCATCTTGCTTGTTTTACTTGTTGAGACTTGTATCTACCTTCTAATTCTCTAATTTCTTTTTACCAAATGGGTGGATAGATATTCTTGCCTTAGAGCTCCTTATCAAGAAACTAACACATCTTATTACACACATGGTCTGCTGAAGACCTCACATTTACTCATCATATGCACGATGCAAAATTGAGTTCCTCTGACTCAACTCTTCCACAACCACATTCAATCTCTTATGAATTGTCTTTCTAGATGTAGGCATCATTTCATTATGAATAGTAGAATTTAGGAGATTGATTTCATACAACTCAGCTCTACCACACGATCTAGAGTAAAAAGAAAGAGTGACAGTCCTAAATGCCCTGTATCCTCCTGATTATAAGTGTGGTGAACAACACACCCATAAACAAAACTCTACTAGACACGGCATGTAGACTCCCTAGGACAGAACTGCTTGGATACCACTTCTGTCACGACCCAAATCGGAGGGCTGCAACGGGCACTTGGTACCTTACTCAACTGAGTACCAATGTAACATATCATTCTTATCGTACTATCATGTGTAAATGGGCCAAAAGGGTCGTCGTGAGATAATCAGAATAAATTATAAGTGCATACTAAACATAGGATGACCAAAAATGATATAGAAACATATACATTTGACATGCGGTCCTATAATGATGTCATGATCATTTGTAAACTCAAACCATAAGCAGACAAGGCAATACAAGTATCCATATACCTGACATCTGTCTAAAAGCCTCTAAGGCTATATAAATGTCATATAGGTCGGGACATGGCCCCGCCATACCATTCAATACATGTCCCAATCATAATGACCAAACAGGCAACTCCGGAGCAAATGGAGTGTAGCAACACCTTCCGCTGAGTTGATAGCCTACTAGGAGGACTGTCAACCTGTCTATAGGGACCTGCGAGCATGAAACACAGCGTCCCCAAGCAAAAGGGACGTCAGTACGAATAAAGTACTGAGTATGTAAGGGAGAAAAGCATAGAACAGTAATGTAAAGAGAGATATAGAAGATACAACATGTAGCATCTGAGTGCCTCTAATAGATAGTGACATGAAATGCGTGATACATATATAAACATAATCTTTTAAAAATATCCGCCTATGTGGTCATCATCATCATCACATCATACCCGGCCTCAAAGAGGTCTCGGTAAAAATATAACCAGCCATCATAAGGCTCGATAGAATCGTACTCGGCCACGTGGAGCTCGGTAAACCCAACTGATCAGTGGTTGCACATTAGGTGCCAAACCCGGCCGACTATAGCGCGGCTCGGTACAGTAAAATAGATACTATATATAATGCATGTTGGACTCGTGAAATCACGCTCTAAACCTTTTGGAGTGATGTAAGGTAGTTGCACCTTCTATTAACATTATGGACATCATACCGTGAATATGATCTTCGCTAGGACTCAAGGATCATACATACTTTCTTAGAATAACTTCGTAAGGAAAAAACAACATGGAACACCTTAGTTTCTAGGAGTAGATTCATTATTAAATAGCGTACCGTTTATGTTCGTTTCACTTTAGATCACGCCAAAAGAATGAAGGAAGAGCCTTAACATACCTTAACTCTGTTGAGTCCTTAATACCTTCCAAGAAATTCTTCAAAGAACTCAACTCAATCTACCATAGTATAAGGAGGTTCAAAATCAGTGCTGAGTAAATGCTAAGTCGGCAACTTAAACTAGTAGCTCGTTTACATAAATTTGGGAAGCATATACCCTGTAACAAGGCCCTCCTCCAATAAAATATACCAAAAACAACAATAACAAAGAAATAAAAACATGTATAAATCATTTTCCAACCTTATCTCCATGACAATATACTACAAAAGAGCCTACACACCCTAATCACTTCATACATGAAACGACAACAAAAGTAGTGTCAAACAACCTTAATAAAAATAACGACGAACAACCAGCCCGCCATTCCGTAATTATGTGTTATTTTCCCACACCTTTTATCCTCCAAAACCCCATAAAACATCAGCACAAGAGGCCAACACGACACAGCCCACAAACAGTCCACTACAAGTCAAATAACTTGAACTCACGGCTTCCGATCACCGTCCCGTGAGTTCTAACTATTAGGAAACACATTTATCAACCTTCCTTGATATTTAAACACTTAAATAAATATATTATAAGTTTATTAACTCTGAAGTACCTTCCAAAACTCTAACTACAAAGAAAAGTAGAGAGGCGGTATAATGACACTTACGTCGTAGGGATCGTTTTGATGTTATCACTTATCGATTTCATGCCCAGGATGATAATATTATTTGAAACCCTAGAAGATAGCTTTAGGATATGTTTATGGGTTTTCTCTGGTCTTATTATACTGAAAAATGAAGAGAAAGCCGACCTAATACTTATATATATATATAAACTTTGGAAAAGTCAAGAGGTGTTAGCTTGGCAACCTAGCATTGGCCCATCTTCCAACGCTTATATCTTTTTATCCGGATGTCGTATGAATGAATGGTTAAAATCATTGGAAACTACATTCCAAGACCTTAAATTTGGTATATAATATGTCCCACTAAGACCTCATACACACACGAAGTGTATTTGTCAAAAAGCTTTAGTGACCCACCTACTTGTCACTTATGATGTTTGCGCAGTCCCGCGAAACTGCAAATATATCTGTACTACTATGTCATATGGATGAAAGGTTTAATGTGTTGGAAACTAGACTCGTAGATATTCAGCTTAGTACGTAGATCATCCTCTAATTCCAAGTATATTGGGAGAAAAACTCATACACATTTGACCTAAGTTTCAACAATTTTATGAATGTAACTTGTGAAGACTTTTTCAAACTTTTGTCCACAAGTTGCTTTACTTCAAAACGTAGCACACGACTATCATATGACAAACATAACTCATAGAATAAACTCCTTAGCATGTAATGAACCATTGTCTCACCCAAAAGTACATGTTATAACATTCCAAACTCGTCTACTTTCGATGAAACTTATTTTCTTCAATTGGCTTAGCTTCTAAGATTTCAAACCCTCTTGGTACTCGTTATTCATGATCTTCAATATTTGTAACCTCCAAGGTAACATGATTAACTTAATTTATATGCTTACAAATATAATCTTATTTCTGAGCTTACATCAATTGACTTACGACGTACTCTCACGTATGAAAACATAGGGTGTAACACAGATATCCCCAAAGTCAACTCTTGGTCAACCACTCCACCTTCCAAACTTCAACATTTTTCGAAATTTCGTTGAAACGCTTCAGATTACCCTATGGACCTCCAAATCCAAATACGGACAAACGCCTAAGTCCAAATTTACCATATGAAGCTGTTGAAATCCTCCAAAGCCCATTCCGGAGTCGTTTGCCCAAAAGTCAAATGTTGGTCAACTTTTACCGCTTAAGCTTCCAAAACTAGAATCCTTCTTCTGATTTGACCCTGAATCATCTGGTAATTGAACTCGACCATGCACGCAAGTCAATACACATAATATGAAGCTTCTCACGGCCTTATGCCTCTGAACAGGACTTAAATTCTAAAAACGACCGGACGGGTCATTACAAATTAGGTGTCTTTGTGTGAAGTGCAAGCGTTTGCATTTCTTGGGATCAGAGTATGTAAAGACTCATCTTTATAGAAAGGGGTTTATGGATAATTATTTTTTTTAGACTAGTCATTGAGAGGTTGATGGTAATGATGGTGTATTTCATAACATAGTTATTGGTGAAAGTAGTAGGTCGGTGGCGAATAACGGTCAACATCCTAGATACCATGAAATGGTTGCGGACACTTTTGGGATGCACTTCGAGTTTGAACCCCATGAAATTGTTGAACAAGCTCCTAACGAAGTAGCAAACATTTTTATGAACAGTCGTCCATTACATAAGGGGAGTATGCACTCTCAATTATCTGTTGCGGTTAGATTGTTTTGTAAATAATCAAATACCAATGTTTTTCACGAGAATGGATTCTTTCAATGGCCTTATGAGTGAACTACTTGACCTAACTTTCAACATATCTAAAGATTTCTATAGGGCTAAAAGATTGGTTTCTATGTTAGGACTCTCATCTATGAGAATTGATTGTTGTGAAGATGGTTGCATGATGTATTATAAGGGTAATGCAGATTTCCAAAGCTGCAAATTTTGTGAAAAAACTCGTTTTAAGCGGGTTTCCAGTGGGAAGAAGGTCCATGTGAAGTCGATGCATTATTTACCTCTTATTACTAGATTAAAGAGGTTGTATGCATCAATGAGTCCCGCTCCTCATATGAGATGACACTATGAAAATAGAAGGTCGCCCGATGTTATGTGTCATCCTTTAGATGGGGAAGCTTTGAAGCATTTTGATAGGATGTATCTGGATTTTGCTAGTGAACCGAGGAATGCTTGGTTGGGTTTGTGTGCTGATGGTTTCATGCCATTTTTTGTTTCTACTACACCATATTCATGCTGGCCAGTCTTTATTACGTCGTATAATTTTCTGCCTGAAATGACTAGTCCATATTTTTTTTTAAATTCTGTTATTCCATGTTCCCTCAATCCAAAGAGTTTGATTAATGCATATTTTCAACCTTTGATTGATGAGCTAAAATAGTTGTGGTATGATGGAGTTGAGACATATGACATATCAAAAACAGCAAAATTTCAACTTGCGTGCTAATTTAACATAGACCATTAATGCTTTTTTCTGCGTATGGAATGTTGTCTAGGTAGATAACTGCTAGAAAGTTAGATTTTTCTTACAGCATGGAAAATAGTAAACCGTTCACTTTAAGACATGGCCGAAAGTAGTCATGTTTTGATTGTGATCCTCAGTTCTTGCCAGTTGATCATGAGTTCTGAAGGATGAAGAATGCATTCAAAAATAATACAGTTGAACATGATTTTCCACCTCTAATTTTAACCGATAAGGAAATTTGGGAGAGGGTTCAGAACTTCACTAAAGTTACCAAGGCTCCACCTTCTAGCTTCCCTGGATATGGTGTTACCCATAACAGGACAAAATAGAGAATATTATGGGAGTTGCCATACTGGAAGGATAATCTTCTCCGGCACAATATTGATGTCATGCATATGAGAAGAACTATTTTGATAATTTCTTCAACATAGAGATGGATGATAAGAATAAGACAAAACACAACCCAAAGGCTAGACTGGACTTACAAGAATATTGCAGGCGACCTAAATTACATTTACAGTCTATGAACAATGGTAAGGTGTTCAAGCCCAAGGCCAGCTGCACATTCAGTTTGAAACAAAGAATACATATTTGTGAGTGGGTTATGAACCTAAAGATGTCTGAGGGCTATGCTTCGAACCTAGGAAAACGTCCGATATGGTTGAAGGGAAGCTGACTCATATGAAAAAGTCATGGCTGTCATATCTTCATGGAAACTTTAATCCCTATTGCATTTTGTAGTTTGCCTGAAAATATCTGGAAACCCATCACAGAGATAAGTTTGTTCTTTAAAGACTTATGTTCAACCACATTAAGGGAAGAAAGCCTATTTCAAATGAATCAGAATATTCTTGTAATCAGTAATAAGCTGGAAAGGATTTTTCCATGTGGTTTCTTTAATGTGATGGAATACCTTCCAATTCACCTGGTACACTAGGCGCGACTTGGATGGCCGGTTCAATGCAGGTGGATGTATTTATTAGATAGGTAATTCTCAAACTTTGGTTCATTCTTATAAGTTTCCTTAACGTTATCGTCTAATATAACAATGTGCATGACTATCGGCAAGTGTAAACGATTTGTTAAACAAAGGAATAGGATTGAAGGATCTATATGCGAAGCCTATCTTGCAAGGGAAACTGCTTATTTTTGTTCTTACTGCTTCGAGATTCATGTTCCATGTGCTAGAAATAGGCTCAATTGGCAAAATATCGTGATTGAGAATCCACCAATGTCCATATTCAATCAACTAGGCTAAGGTTCTAAAGATCGATCAAAAAGGGGCCTACATAATATGGAGTGCAAATGGACTTCAAATCATGTATTGGTAAACTGTCCGGAAGTTAAATCCTTTCTTAATTAAGTGTTGACGTAATATTACTTTACATGGAGTATTATTTAATTAGGTTGATGCAACTAACAAAATCTTCAATGTGTCGCTCAGTGACTTCATGAATCAATTCGGCCATGATGTTGTATATTCAACATTTGAGGTGTAGTTTAAAGAGTATGTAAGTTCATCCACACATACTTACCCACATGTGAATAAACATACTTGCTCACTTGCGATTTTTTTAACACTACATGTAGGTCAATAAACCAAACAACCGTGTTAATCAATTTTTGAAAGATATATTGTGGGGACCTATACCTACGTTACAACGGTGTCTAAGTATTTTTTAAATGGTTACAAATTTCACACCGAGGAATGCTCCAAGTATAAAAAAAGGGCAATAATAATGGGGTGTTTGTTAAAGGTGGTGAACGCAATCAGGATGTGGAAAATGATTATTATGGTGTGATCAAAGAGATTTTAGAATTATAATATTTAGGTTGGAAAAATAAGAAGATCATACTTTTCCAATGCAAGTGGTTTGACCTAACACCTAGAAGAGGTACAAATTTACACTCGCAGTACAACATAATTGAGGTTAATAAAAAAAGGGAGTATGATCACTATGATCGTTTTATAATTGCTGAAAATGTTAGGCAAGTGTATTATGCTCCATATCCATTACGGAAGGATAAGTCTTGTTGGTTGGCTGTAATCAAAACTAAGCATGCTGGTAGGGTGGAAGTTGAGAATGTTCTAGATGTTTCTTACCAAAATTATACCTCAAGTGTTTACCAAATGGTGGATAATCAGTTAGAAAATGACTTGAGGCATTCTCAACGCATATTAGAAGAAGTTGATATGTAGGAAATAACAACCATAGAAATTGAGAACGAATAATCACCTGATAAAAATGAAATAAGTGAAGAGGAAGAATTTTCGAATGAGGAAGGATATTTCGAAGACGACTAGCATGTTAGTTTTTTCAAGCGCTATCAACTTATATAGATTTATATTCTCAATTCTAACATTTTTTTTAATTTATGCAGATGATCGGTAGGGGTCGAGGTAGGTCTAGGAAAGATAAGAGGCCTATTGATCATAAGGATAGTTCTACACCCTCGTTTCCTTCCACTCCACACTTGTATCCCTCGATGTTAATGGCCGACATCAATCTTCTAGGAACACATCTTTTCCACAACATCCATCTACTCATCAGAATACCTACCATTTGCCCTCCCAACAGTATTCTTACCATTCTCCACCACAGAGCTATACCCCACTTCCTCTATATAATTCTGCATATAGGTAAATGACTACACCGTGTCAGCAGTCACAGGGCCATGTGGTGATACACCCGTCAGCTGCTCCATATGCTTCACCGCCAGCTGGATCGCATCCATCTAAATTATAGTCACCCAGATTGCAGCTGGGGTCTGCATCGCAGTAGTGGTCTGGATCGCAGCAGGAGTCTCGATCGCATCCATCTTCATCGGTGACCCCGTTTCCCTCTACCTGGATTTCGTCACCTAGAATTTTTAGACTTCGCCTTAGGGATAAAAGCGTTGAACCAAATTCCTCCCCTTCTACACACGCTTCAAATACACCGAAGGATTATGAACTAGATGCAATGCAGTATGATCGTTATCATAAGATGATCATTGTGCATGAGGGCAATGGGTAAGATTTATTTATCATTTCTTTATTTTTTCTGAATTATAATATCTAATCTTGTTTATTTAATGTAATTTCTATGTTGCAGGTTCATACCTAGTCATCAAACTACAAAGATAATCTCTGAAGCTCTTGACCGGTTGTATGATGCACCCTATGCAATTTGGAGTGATTTTTCACCAAAGCTTGTGGAGCAAATTTCAATCAATGTAAGGTTTTAATACAATTCTTTTCATTTAATAATTATATTAACAATATTTTCATCTAACATTACACACTTCTTTCACAGACTAAGTGTGCATGGGAGGACTGGCATAACAGTGCCCTTCTTGCAAATTTTGAGTTCAAATGTCGTAAGAGACTATCTGATTCCTTCTGTTCTGCTCGGAAGAAAAACTAGAAGTTTTCATGGGTTCTACTATATTTATGGGAGGACCTTCTTAGGCAGTGGGCCATTGAGGATTTCGAGAAGAGAAGTCAATAGGGAAAGAAGGCTCGAGCATCTGCAAAAGGTGGCTTCTTGCATTGTGTGGGTGCAAGGAGTATGGGGACTGCGAGGAGACTACTGGTAAATCCTTAAAGCATTTAAATCTATTTTTTATCGAACTATAGTTATTTAATTTAGTTAACATATTTTATTATTTGTTTAGGAAAACAATATGGGAGGAAGCTGACTCGTGATGAGTTCTTCATGGAGACTCACGTCCGAAAGAAGAAGCCATCAACAAATCTAAGTAGAAGGGTAGAGGACTGGGCAGAGACTACATATTTAAGTTTCATAACTACTATAACTTAAAATTAATGTTTATAATATTATATAATTAATAGTTTTCAATCTTCTAAATAAAGGGTCGCTACAAGACTACTATGGAGGAGTACATTCACATATTGTCGCCGAATGAACAACGCGACCCACCTCCCATTTCAGACGAAGAAGCACATAATATATGGTTGAATGTTGTCGATGGTCCTAAACATGGCGTAGCATACGGCCTTCCAGAGAGATCATTTCGGTGCTACATGGCTGGATTGCAAGGTTATAAACACCTGGCCAGTCATTTTGAGTATCTTAGCTCATATTCCCTATTTATTGTCTCATCTATATTTTATTGTGGTTATGTGACTTTCCGGGGTGTTTGGCTTTGGTTTCGGGTGAGTTTTATAGTGAAATGGAACCCATAGTCCTTAAGTTGGAAATTTAAGTTGAAGGAGTTGACAGTAGTTTGACTTTTGTGTAGACGACTCCGGAATGGAGTTTTGACAATTCCAATAGCTTTATCTGGAAATTTTGTCCTTAGGAGTGTGTCCAGATTTTGGTTTGGAGGTCCGTAGGTTATTAGGCTTGAATTGACGAAAGTTAAAAAGTTGAAGGTTTGAAAGGTTGAGAAGTTTGACCGGGAGTTGACTTTATTGTTATCCGAGTCGGATTCCAATTCCAGAAGTTGGAATAGGTATTTCATGTCATTTATGACTTGTGTGTAAAATTTGAGGTCAATCAGAGTTGTTTTGGTTTGATTCAGCGTTTGTTTTGGAAGTCGGATGTTCATAGTTTCAATAGGTTGAATTGGATGATGATTCGTAGAATCGATGTTGTTTGATGTGATTTTAGGTCTCGAGTAGCTTTGTTAAGTGTTATGGAACTTGTTGGTATATGCGAACGCCCCAAATGTGAATTGGATAGAAATCAGATCATTTTGGACCTTGGTTGATTGCTGAACCATTGTTGTGTCTGGTTAAATCGCACCTGCGCACATTGTGTCGTAGTTGTGGCACCGAAGAAGCGGCCCTCACGCTGCATAAGAAAAAATGGGCTTGGTCATCTGGGAGTGCAGGTGTGGTCAGTGTCGCGCATAAGCAGACGCGCAGAAGCAGATGGGCTAAGGGATTGTGCATGTGCGAGTTTTCAGAGCCTTAGTTTGAAACATACCTGCAATGGATTTTTCCGAAGGTGCGGCATCGCAGGTGCGACTCTATGCCCTTAAAAGCTCGAATCGCTGGCAGAAAAGGCTTAGGTCGAGGGTTTATTTCATTTTCCCTCTATGGACCTAGAGAGCTCGGTTTGTGGCGATTTTCCTAGGGATTTTCAAGGAAATCATCGAAGTAAGTGATTCTAAATCGGATTTGGTTATATTACAAGAATTCATAGGAATTTTTTGTCATTTAATTAGTGATAGTTGGAAAAGTTGGGAAAATTGTGAAACGTCTTAGACTAAATTTTGGGGATTTGAAAGGTGATTTAAAAGTAATATTTGAGTAATTTTTATACGGTTGGACTTGTTATCAAATGGGTGTTCGGATTTTGTAAGTTTGGTCGGGTTCCGAGATGCGGGCATGGGCTGACTTTTTGAGTTGTCATTTCGTTTCTCTTTAAAGTTTGCAACTTTATTGTTCGGAATAGCTTCTTATAGTTTGTATTGATAGGATGAAGTTGTTTTGGCAAGATTCGAGCCGTTCGGAGTTGGATAATCGAAGGAAAGGCTTACTAGTTGATTGAGTTAGCGTGTTTGAGTTAGTGTCTTGCCTAACTTTGTGTGGGGGAATTACCCCTTAGGATTAGTGTTGTTTTGTGTTAATTGTGATATGTGGAAGCCGTGTATGCAAGGTGACGAGTGTATACATGGGCTAAATGTGGTAATTGACGGGTTTTAGCTATGTAGATTCCTTTCATGCCTTTAATTGAGTTACCATTTTATGTTATATTCATCATCATTAGTCTATCTTCACATGCTTTGCGTGGAATCGCTAATACTTGCCTTAACTCTTATTTGCTAATTGTTTTTACATGTTTAGTTAAAGTTATTGTTCTCTCTATTCATTATTCATTATTTAATCATTGAGTCCCTCACATGAAGTTGTTATTTCTTGGAATATCTTTTTGTGAGATTTGGTATTGGGTTATAAAGGTCGTAATTCACATTGAGGCAAAGTTTTAAATTGTTGAAATACCATTCTTGTTGAGTGCTATTATTGAGACTCTTATGCATATTGTGGTAGAGCCTTGTGCTATTTATTTTGGAAAAAATATTATTGTTGACTTCTTAAGCAAGTTGTGCTATTGGTCACTTGAGGTGTGATTTGTGATACATTGTGATATTGATATGTATGCGTTGGTATAAAGATTGGGGTTGAAACGCATGCGGTGAGATAAGGTGGAGTTGATACGCTCATTGCTAGTAAGGAACTAATTGAAGCCACGTGGTGGGATAAGGTAGGCTAAAATGCGGGAATCTATTTTGGGAAAAATGATTTTCAAAACTAAATGTAAGGCTCCTGCGGTGATATAAGGAAAGATTGTGATTCGTTTTATGTTATAAGACTACGAGGCGGTACCTCGGTAGTGATTCTTGTTGGTACTTTTCTATTACATCACTTGTGTTTGGTTGCTTTGTTTCCTTGGAATATTATTTCTTCTTTTCTTTCGTGATGCATTATTTGCCTTAGTTTAGTATAGTTATTCGTGTTATATTTCTTCATTGCTTCATTTCCATTGCGTATCATTATCACAATGTCACATACCTGTTCTTTTTTCTAATTTATTCCAGTAGGTCTTTGACCTGACCTTGTCACTACCCTTCCGAGGTTAGACTTTGCACTTACTGGGTACCATTGTGGTGTACTCATGCTAGACTTCTGCACATCTTTTTGTGCAGATCCGGGTGCCTCTTACCGGCCTAGGCACTAGTGAGTCGAGCTCGGATTTAGAGACCTCAAGGTATACCGGCCGGCGTCTCCATGCCTTGAAGCCACCCTCTACCTAGTTCTATTTCATTTTTCCCTTTTTATAGATATTGTTGTATAGGGATATTCAGTACACTCTTGTACAGCTTGTGACTTGGTATCACCGAATTTTGGGAGTTTTTGTTTTGTTGAGTTGCGAAGTTATTTTATGATAGTTGTTGAGTTATTGAAAGTTTTTTTATCATTTTCTTAGTTAAAATCTGCATGTATGTTAGGCTTACCCAGTCTTAGAGAATAGGTGTCATCACGACATCCTATGGAGGGAAATTGAGGTAGTGACAAGTTGGTATCAGAGCTCTAGGTTAATAGGTGTTACAAGTCACAAGCAGGTTTAGTAGAGTCTCACGGATCGGTACGGAGACATTTGTACTTATCTTCGTGAGGCTATGGAACCTTTAGGAAACTTAACTTTTTTTATTCCTTATCATGCGAATTTGTTAACTTCAAATTCTGAATCTTTGTCTTTCTATTCTCTCACAGATGGTAAGGACACGTATCATTGGAGTTGATGATCAGACATCCACACCCATGCTAGAGCTTTGACAGGCCGGGTCTGGGGCAGAGGCTGAAGAGGGGCACGTGTTGCAGCCAGAGCACCTGCCCGAACAGCGACAGAGGAGCCACCAGTAGCATCGGTTGGGGGCAGGCACCTGATGCACCTGTTGCTACCCCTGCACTTCAGGAGACTCTCGCCGAGTTCTTGAGCATGTTTGGTACTCTACATCAAGCGGGGCTGATTCCACTTGCACTGGCCACTTCTACAGCTGGGGGAGGAGCACAGACTCCCGTAGCTCGTACCCCAGAGTAGCGGGTCCATGTTGACCTGGTCCTAGAGGTCATACCAGTGTAGTTGATTGTCCTAAGTTAGCCCAAGGTTAGGGCAGTAGCATCTGAGGAGGAGGAGCTCAGGCTCGAGAGTTACAAGAAATACCACTCTCCTACTTTCAACGGCCTAGATACAGAGGACGCACAGGGCTTTCTGAAGTAGTGCCACCATATTCTCCGTACCATGGGTACAGTAGAGACGAGCGGGATTGCTTTTACTAGATTCCATCTATCGGGACCAGCATACCAGTGGTGGTGGGCTTATGAGGAGGGTAGCCCTACCGAGGCAGCTTCACTCACTTGGGCTCAATTTTCGGAGATATTCTTGAGAGAGTTTGTTCCCCAGAGCATTCGGGATGCATGGCGTGCGAAATTTAAACAATTGCACTACGGTGCTATGACTGTACCAGAGTATGCTGTCAGGTTCAGTGAGTTTTCCAGATATGACCTTAGTTTCCACAGTCAAAGAGCGAGTTCGTTGATTTATCGAGAGGCTAAACTATGGTATTAGATTCAGCATGGCTCGAGAGTTGGAGACTGATACTCCATATCAGCAGGTGGTTGAGATTTCACGGAGATTGGACGGTATGCAGGGTCGAGAGAAAGAGGATTGGGTATCCAAGAGGATTGAGGATTCTGGCACATATAGTGGTGCATATGCCCCAGTTGTAGCCCGCCATGGTAAAGGCTATGTAAGCCGTCCAATTCATTAAGCACTTCTATATTCTAGTGGTATCCCGGCTACTCCCAGGTCCTAGGTTGCCCATTATTCATTTCCACTGTCTAGTGCACCTCCTGCACGAAGTGCTTTCAGCGGTCAATCCAATTGACCAGATCCGAGTCAATTTTAGCAGCCCCATCCTGCAAGGACTTGTTTTGAGTGTGGTGATACTCGTCATATGGTGAGGGACAGCCCATACTTAGGAGGAGTGCACCTCCACAGACTACTCAGGATCCACGTATTCCACAAGGTCCCCAGGCTTCTCAAGCCGTGGTTACCGCACCAGTTGCCACTCTACCTGCTCAGCCAGCTAGGGATGGAGGTCAGGCGGGTAGGGGTCACCCTAGAGGGGGAGGCCATGCAAGATGTTATGCTCTTCCGAGTAGGATGAAGGCAGTTGTATCAGACGTCGTTACCACATGTATTGTTCCGGTTTGTCATAGAGATGCATCAGTCTTACTTGATCTAGGCTCTACTTCTTCATATGTATCATCTTACTTTTCTCCGTATTTGGGTATATCCCGTGAGTCATTGAGTTCTCTTGTCTATTTGTCCATTCCCGTGGGAGATTCCATTGTTGTTGACTGTGTGTATTGGTCGTGTTTAGTTGTTATTGGTGGTTTTCAGACCAGAGTTGATCTATTGTTGCTCAGTATGGTAGATTTTGATGTTATATTGGGCATGTACTGGTTGTTGCCCTATCATGCTATTCTTGATTGTCACGCCAAGAGAATGACGTTGGTTATTCCAGGTTTGTCGCGGTTGGAGTGGAAGGGTACTTTGTATTATGTTCCTAGTAGGATGGTGTCTTTCCTTAAGGCACAATGGATGGTTGGGAAGGAGTGTGATGCATATCTAGCCTTTGTGAAATATGTTAGTGTTGACACTCCTACTATTGAGTCAGTTCTGATAGTGAGGGACTATCCAGATGTATTTCCGGCGGATCTTTTGAGCATGCAGCCCGATAGGAATATCGATTTTGGTATTGACTTGCTACTGTGTACTCAACCCATTTCTATTCCATCATATCATATGGCCCCAGCAGAATTGAAGGAGTTAAAGGTGCATTTGCAAGACTTACTTGATAAGGGTTTCATCCAACCCAGTGTGTCACCTTGGGGTGTTCCGGTCTTGTTTGTAAAGAAAAAAGATGGTTTTATGCGCATGTGTATTGATTATCGGTAGTTGAACAAGGTTACAATGAAGAACATGTATCCATTGCCACATATTTATAACCTATTTGATCAGCTATAGGGTGCCAGAGTATTCTCAAAGATCATTTGCGGTCAGGCTATCATCAACTAAAGATTTAGGATACGGATATTTTGAAGACTACTTTTAGGACTCGATATGGTCATTACAAGTTCCTCATGATGTCATTCGGGCTGACAAATTCCCCAAAATCATTTATGCACTTGATGAACAATGTATTCTAACCCTATCTTGACTCATTTTCCATTGTTTTTATTGACGACATCTTGGTGTACTCCCAGAGCCGGGAGGATCACGAACATCTTTTGAGGATTCTGGTTCAGACCTTGAGAGAAAACAAGTTGTATGCAAAGTTTTCAAAGTGTGAATTCTGGCTTGATTCGGTGGCATTTTGGGTCATGTGGTGTCGAGTGAGGGGATCAAGGTAGATCCAAAAAAGATTTAAGGAGTACAGAGTTGTCCTAGATCGTCATCAGCTACTGAGATTTGGAGTTTTCTTTGCTTGTAGGGTATTACCGTTATTTCATAAAGGGTTTATCATCTATTGTTGCACCTATAACTAGATTGACCCAGAAGGGTCCTCCATTCAGATGGACCAAGGAGTGTGAGGAGAGATTTCAAAAGATCAAGACTACTTTGACTACAGCCCTAGTATTGGTGTTGCCTATGGGTTTGGAGTCTTATACTGTGTACTGTGACGCATCGCGTGTTAGCCTCGGTTCAATGTTAATGCAAGACGTAGGGTGATTTCCTACACGTCTAGACATCTGAAGGTGCATGAGAAAAAATACCATCCATGACTTGGAATTAGCAGCTATTGTTCATGCCTTGAAGATTTTGCAGCACTACTTGTACGGTGTCCCTTGTGAGGTCTATACCGACCACCGGAGTCTACATAATCTGTTCAAATAAAAGAATCTTAACTTGCGGCAGTAGAGATGGTTAGAGTTGCTTAAGGACTACGATATCACCATTCTAACTCATCCCGGAAAAGCCAATGTGGTGACCAATTCCTTGAGCCGAAAGGCGGCAAAGAGGTCATTAGCGTTGGATGTTCAGGCCCTGGCCAACCAGTTTGTTAGACTGGATTTTTCAATGCCAAGTCGAATGCTGGCTTGCATTGTTTCTCAGTCTTCTCTATATGATCATATAAGAGAACGCCAGTATGACAAAATTTTCTTGTCCTCAAGGACACGATTTAGCACATCGATGCCAAGGAGGTTACTATTGCGGATGACGGCGTGTTACGGCTACAGGGCCAGCTATGTGTTCCCAATATGGATGGGTTGCGTGAGTTAATTCTATAGGAGGCCCACAATTAGAGTTACTTTGTTCATCCGGGTGCCGCTAAGATGTATCAGAACTTGAGGTAGCACTATTGGTGGAGAAGGATGAAGAAAGGCACCATGGAGTATATAGCTTGGTGCCTAAATTGTCAGCGGTGAAGTATGAGCATCAACGTTCAGGTGGGTTGCTTCAGAGGCTTGAGATTCCCGAGTGGAAATGGGAGCTAGTTACCATGGATTTTGTTGTTGGGCTCCCACGGACTCAGAAGAAGTTTGATGCAGTATGGAAGAGTAGATAGGTTGACCAAGTTGGCTCATTTCATTCCAGTAGTGACTACTTATTCTTCGGAGTAGCTGGCTCAGGTTTATATTCGCGAGATTGTGTCGGTATCCATCACTCTGATGGGGCTACGCAATATACATCGTGATGCTAGAATTCCGTATAGCGTGAGTTAGGCACACGGGTTTAGTTGAGTACAGCGTTCCACCTTCAAAAGGGCGAACAATCCGAGTGCTTTATTCAAATAGTGGAGGATATTCTTCATGCATGTCTTATGGACTTTGGGGGTTCGGGGGATTAGTTCTTGCCGCTTGTGGATTTTATTTACAACAACAACTACCAATTGAGTATCCAGATGGCCCCGTATGAGGCCTTGTATGGGATCCCCGGTGGGTTAGTTTGACCCGGGTGAGGCTAGATTATTGGGTACTGACTTGGTTCAGGATGCTATGGAAAAGGTTAAGTTGATTCAAGATTGATTCGTATAACCCAATCTAGACAAAAGAGTTATGCAGATCAGAAAGTTTGCGATGTTGAATTCATGGTTGGAGAGCGGGTCTTGCTCCCAATTTCGCCCATGAATGGTGTTATGAGGTTCGGGAAGAAGAGAAAGTTGAGCCCCAGGTACATCATACCTTTTGAGATTCTTGAGAGGATTGGTGAGGTGGCCTACAAGCTTGCATTGCCACCTAGTCTAGTTGTAGTTCATATAGTATTCCATGTTTCTATGCTCTGGAAGTGTCACGATAATCCGTATCATGTGTTGGATTTAAGCTCAGTCAAGTTGGATAAGGATTTATCTTATGTTGAGGAGCCGGTGGCCATCTTGGACAGGCAGGTCCGAAAGATGAGGTCGAAGGGCATTGCTTCAGTGAAGGTTTAGTAGAGGGGTCAACCAGTCGAGGAGGCGACTTGGGAGACCGAGCATGATATTCATAGCCGTTATCCTCATAGTTTCACCACTTCAAGTATGTCGCAATACTCATTCGAGGATGAACACTTTTTTTAAGAGGAGGAGGATGTAATGACCCGGCAGGTTAGTTTGAGTATCTTAGCCCTGATCCCCTATTTATTGCCTTCTCTATATTGTATTATGGTTATATGACTTGACGGGGTATTTGGTTTTGGTTTCGGGTGAGTTTCAGAGTGAAATGGACATATATCCCTAAGTTGGAAGTTTAAGTTGAAGGAGTTGACCGTAGTTTGACTTTTGTGTAGACGACTCCGAAATGGAATTTTGACTGACCCAATAGCTCTGTATGGCGATTTGGACTTAAGAGCGTGTCTGAATATTGATTTGGAGGTTTTTAGGTTGTTTTGGCTTGAATTGGCAAAAGTTAGAAAGTTAAGATTTGGAAGGTTGAGAAGTTTGATCGGGAGTTGACTTTATTGATATCGGGGTCGGATTTCGATTCTTGAAGTTGGGATAGGTCCTTCATGTCATTGCTGAACCACTTCTATGTCAGGTGCAATCGCACCTGCGCACATTGGGTCACAGGAGCGGAACAGCAGAGGCGACCCTCGTGCCGCAGAAGCGAAAATGGGCTTGGTAATTTGGGACCGCAGGTGCGGTCTGTGACGCGTAGAAGCGGACGCGAAGAAGCAGATGGTCTTCCGCAGATTCACAAATGTAGATGCACTCAGGGGTTCCGCAAGTGCAAGTTTTCAAGGCCTTACTTAGGACCGCACCTACGATGGATTTTTTCGCAGGTGCAGCATCGCAGGTGCGACTCTATGCCCGCAGAAGCTCAAATCGCTGGGCAAAAAAGGCTTGGGTCGAGGGTTTATTTAATTTCCATCTTTGGACCTAGAAAGCTCGGTTTGTGTCGATTTTTCAAGGGATTTTCAAGGAAATCATCGGGGTAAGTGATTCTAACTCGGATTTGGTTATATTACCTGAATCCATCAATATATTTGTCATTTAATTAGTGATTTGTGTTGGAAAATTTGTAAAAGTTCTTAGACTAAATTTTTGGGATTTGAAAGGCGATTTGAAGTCGGATCTGATTAATTCTTGTATGGTTGGATTCGTTATCCAATGGGTGTCCAAATTTTATAAGTTTGGTCATGTTCTGAGATGAGGGCCTGGAGTTGACTTTTCGTTTCTCTTTATAGATTGCAAATTTATTGTTCGAAATAGCTTCATATAGCTTGTATTTATGGTATGAAGTTGTTTTGGATAGATTCTAGACGTTCGAAGTTGGATAATCATAGGAAAGACTTACTAGTGGATTAAGTTAGCATGTTTGAGGTAAGTGTCTTGCCTAACTTTGTGTGGGGGAATTAACCCTTAGGATTGGTGTTGTTTTGTGTAAATTGTTATATATGGAAGCCGAGTATGCAAGGTGACGAGTGTGTACACGGGCTAAATGTGGTAATTGACTGGTTTTAACTATGTAGATTCGTTTCATGCCTTTAATTAAGTTACCATAATATGTTATATTCATCATCATTAGTCTATCTTCACATGCTTTGTTGTCATCGTTAATACTTGTATTAACTCTTATTTGCTAATTGTCTTTAGATGTTTAGTTGAAGTTATTGTTCTCCCTATTCCTTATTCATCATTTAACCATTGAGTCCCTCACTTGAAGTTGCTATTTGTTTGAATATCTTATTGTGAGATTTGGTATTGGGTTAATAAGGACGTAATTAACATTGAGGCAGTAAATTGTTGAAATACCTTTATTGTTGAGTTATTAACTTTTGGTTGTTATTGGTGATACTCTTATGCATATTGTGGTTGAGCTTTGGGCTATTTATTGTGGAAACATGTGATGACCCAAAGGGTCATCTTAGAAATTAAGACTCCATTCCAGGCTCATTAGCCTTAAAAAGATTAATTTTATATACCTCGATTTACGTGCGTAGTCTGGGCGTAAAATCGGAAAGCTTTTATGTGAAAATATGAGAACTAATATTTTTTCAAATTCAAATTTTGGTTTTAGTTCACTTTGCTCAATATTTTGAGTAAACGAACCCGGATCCGTGTTTCGACGATCCCGGGAGGTTCACAGTAAATATGTGACTTGGGCGTATGCCCGGAATTGAATTCCGAGGTCCCTAGCTTTAGAAATCAATTTTTAAAGAAAATTGTTTTGTTGGAAATAAAGAAATGAATTAATATTTTAACTTATTGGTATCGGGCCCGTAATTTTGTTTCGGGGTCCGGTATAACTTTGTTATGATATATAAGTTTTATCTGTGAAATTTTGTGACAATCGGAGTTGATTTGACGTGATTCAGACATCTGCTTGAGAATAGTGAAATTGAAGTGTTCTTGAGAAAAATCATGAGTTTTGAGGTTAAATTCATAGTTTTAGATGTTATTTTCGTGATTTGATCGCCGAGCAAGTCTGTATGATGTTTTAAGACCTGCGTGCATGTTTGGTTTAGAGCCCCGAGGGATTTGGTGAGTTTTGGATAGGCTACGGGATGTTTTAAACTTGTAAAATCTGTTGGTACACCAGTTCTGGTGTGCCTGCACCTGCGAGCCTTTGGCCACAGGTGCGACCTTGTCCAATGTTCCCAGTTCCGCAGATGCGGACTCCCCATCGCAGGAGTGGGACCGCATGAGCGAAAACATGTTCACAGATGCGGCCCCAAGGGCCTTGTCCCATTTTCGCATAAGCGACCCACTTTCCGCATGTGCGGATGCGCAGATGCGGCCCAAGAACCGCAAGTGCGAGGGTCAGGCAATGAGTTCACTTTAATTAGAACTCCAGCCCTTTTTCTTCATATTTTTCAAACTAAAAAGACCTAGAGGCAATTTTCAACCCACAAGTTCATCCTCAAAGTGTCGGTAAACAATTCTAAACTCTTCTCTTTAAATTACCCAATGTTTTTCATCACTTTTCAATCAAATATCAAGAATTTTCATCGTAGAAATTGGGGGTTTGGGTAGAATTAGAAAAATTTTTAAAAATCAAATTTTGACACGAATTGGGGTCGGATTTCGAAACTAATTTCTTCTTCGGGATCGGGGGTGAATTGGTATATGGAATTTGGTCCGAACCCCGAGTTTGGACCAAGCGGGCCCAGGGTCGGGTTTTAACTCTTTTTGAGAAAACTTAGGAAAACAATGGTTTTTCAGTAAAGTTAGTTCCTTTAGCATAAATTAATGATATTAAACTAATGATGATTAGATTCAAGCAGGTTAGAGGCAAATTCGAAGGAAAAGCGGTAATTGAGCAGCGAGTGGCATGCGAATTTGACGTAAGTGCTTGTTTTATCCTTGACTTGAGGGAATAGGAATCCCCAACCTAAATGCTATGTGAATTTGCATATGTGTGGTGTATAGGTGAGGTGACGAGCATCTATGCACCACTAAATTATTGTTGAACATGGTCCCTTCCTTGTTTCCAATTTATTTGATTCCTGGCTTAAACTGTTGTATGATCATTGATACCTCCATGTCTAATTATTTTTGTCGACTTGTTATTAAGTATTGTTCCCAGTATTTTGGAAGTGTTGGTTTTTCCCTTGGTTTCATTGTGATATATAAACATTGAATTGGATGACACTGTTTTACGATGCATATATATTCCGGTTGGTTTCATTGTGAAATGGTAATAGATGAAGTTTATGAGTTGTACAACTTTCTGTTTAAAATTGTTGAGACAAAGATATTGTGAAAGGTTTTGACCTGAATTGTGGGAATTTTTATAAATAAAGTGATGTGATTTTCTGGTAGGAGCGGGTTACACACCGTAAAAAGGAGTGATAAGGGTGGACAGGTGGGATCGGGTTGCACGCTGCAACAGGAGAAATAAGGGTGATATATATAAAGGGAGGAGCAATAAAGGTGGAAAGGTGGGAGCGGGTTGCACGCCGCAACAAGGAGCAATAAGGTATGTTTTATTGATTTTCAAAAATAAGGATTTGGAAAACTCCGGTTTTATTAAAAAGGTTTTCGTACTCTGATTTTACTGTGATTTAAATTGAAACATGGAAATTTTGAGGAGTTTGATTATAGCTGATATCTGGAAAGAGTTATCCGAGTTGTTTTTGTTTACTGTTGCAAGTTACTAGTTATTTAGTTTATTATTATTATTTCCTTCTTGTTGTATTATACATATGTTCACAGGTTATGTTATGATTTCCCCGCCTTAGCCTCGTCACTACTTCGTCGAGGTTATGCTCGGCACTTACTCAGTACATGGGGTCGGTTGTACTGATACTACACTCTGCACTCTTTTATGCCGATCCAGGTACCGGCCAGTGTTAGGAGATTTTAGTAGCTGACATCATCATTCGGAGACACGAGGTAGATCTGCTAGCATCCGCAGATTCCTGGAGTCTTCTCTTAATTTTATAGACACTATTTTATTACATTCAAAAATAGATATATAATTCTTTTAGCCCATTATTTGTACTACTCTTTCGTACTTCGTGATTTGTGACACCAGACCCTGGGTAGTTATGTAGACTGTTTTAGTTCGTGGTTCATTTCATCATATCGAATGTTATCCCTGATTATATTTATTGGAAATTCTTAGATTTAGTTTATTTTAAATTGTCTCATTGTATTTAAGTAAATATTCAATGGAAAATGGCTAATCGAGTTCTAACATTGGCTTGCCTAGTAAGTGTGGTGTTAGGCACCATCATGATCCAGTGGATTGGAAATTTGGGTCGTGACAAGTTGATATCAGAGCACTTAGGTTGCATAGGTCTCACAATTCACGAACAAGCTTGATAGAGTCTGAAGGATCGGTACGGAGACGTCTGTACTTATCTCTCAGAGGCTATGAAGTTAGGAACAAACTCAGTTTTTATTTCTACTTTGTCGGGCGATTCTTGGTATCTCAAATACATATTGAACTCTTCTACTCTCTCGCAGATGGTGAGAACACGTGCTTCCTCTTCCGCTGACCAACAATCCGGTCTTCCAGCAGCAGCAGCTCCTATTAGAGGCAGAAGCCGAGGCCACGTCAGAGGCTGAGACAGGGGCAGGACTCAGCCCGTTACTCATACTGCAGCCCTAGCTGCGGAGCCCCAAGTTGAGATTGATGAGGGGGCTCCAGCTCAGACCGTTCCATCCGGACCAGCTCAGGTCCTAGAGGGGTTTATTACTACCCCGGTGCTTCAAGATGCTTTGGTCCGATTAGTGGGCCTTATGGAGAGTGTAGCCCAGACTGGCGCACTCCTTGTTGCAGCAGTCGTATCTCAGGCTAGAGGAGGGACTCCAGACTCCTTTTACCCACACTCCTGATCAGACTACTCCTTAGGTTCAGACCCTAACAGCCAACCCAGTTAGGGTGGTTCAGACAGTTGTTGCAGCCCTGATTACTGATGGGGCAGCTATGACTTCCGATGCTTTGTGGAGATTGGACAGATTCATCAAGTTTTTCCCTGTTCACTTTAGTGGTGCTACTTCAAAGGATCCTTAGGAATATCTTGACAACAGTCACGAGGTTCTTCGTAATATGGGTATTTTGGAGACCAATGAGGTTGACTTCTCCGCATTTCAGATGACTGGTTCCGCCAAGAAATGGTGGAGGGATTATTTGTTGACTAGACCAGCTGGGTCGCCTGCCCTGACTTGGGATCAGTTTTCTCACCTCGTTTTGGAGAAATATTTGCCTATCACTACAAGAGAAGAGAAGCATCGTCAGTTTGAGCGTCTTCAGCAGGGCGGCATAACAGTTACCCAGTATGAGAAGCGCTTTGTGGATTTAGCTCGGCATGCTATTCTTTTATTTCCCACGAAGAGAGAGAGGGTTAGGATATTTATTGAGGGCCTTGCCCAGCCCATCAGGTTGCAGATGGCTAAGGAGACAGGGACTGAGATTTCATTTCAGGATGCGGCCAATGTGGCCAGGAAAGTTGAGACGGTTCTCAGGATGGGAGGTTAGGGGTCAGACAAGAGACCTCGCCATTCTGGTAGATTCGGCGGTGCCTCGTCTGGAGGCCGTGATACTCAGGGTAGAGGCCATTCTTCCAGGCCATTTAATTATGTACTTCATATGTCCCATGGTGCCTCAGGTGGTCGTGACTCTTACTTGCCTTATTCTTATCAGTCAGCCCCTATCAGAGCACCTCCTCTTCAGAGTTATTATCGTGGTCAGTCGATTTGTCAGGGTCAGCCTCAGTATCAGGATAGGTGTTATGAGTGTGGTGAGTATTAGCACATTCAGAGATCTTGTCCGAAATTTTTGGGTAATCAACCTCAGTACCAAAATTCTCGTGTTATAGTTCCGACACCAGATGCAGCACCACCTGCCCAGCCAGCTAGGGGTAAGGGTCGAGCAGCCGAGGGTAAAGGTCAGATGCTATAGGTGGAGGCCAGCCCACTATAGGTGGGGTCCAGCCCATTAGAGGTGACGTAGTTCAGGGTTGTGGAGCCTACCCCCGATTATATGCATTTCCAACCAGACATGAGGCGGAGTCCTCCGATGCAGTTATCACAGGTACCATTTCAGTTTGTAATAGAGCTTCTTTAGTTTTATTTGATCTGGGGTCTACTTATTCTTATGTATCATCATATTTTGCCTCGTATTTGGTTGTTCCCAGTGACTCCTTGAGTGTCCCTGTTTATGTGTCTACACCGGTGGGTGATGCTATTGCGGTAGATCATTGTTTAACCAAAGAATTAGATCTTTTGACTAAAGCTTGTTCTTAAGATGAATACGGGTTACTGATAATCAAGGTAATGGAGAAAAATGAATAATAGACTGTGAGCATGTGATTTTTACTCACCGCATCGTCCTATAAAAATCCCAATAAATCAATTGATTTTATGAATAATGATTGATTCTTCAGTAATTAATTGTGAATTATCTGCATTGTTTGCATATCCATAATTCATCT